>VZRU01021159.1:31690-65147 GCA_013398155.1 Pedionomus torquatus | reverse complement strand
TTTTTTTTTTTTTTTTTTTTTTAAAAGAAGCTTGCAAAATGTTCAATGAATTGATACCATAATTCTTCAAACAGGAGTTGCCACAGAAGTTACAGTGCCTCATCAGCATGGAAGAGTTACTCACCAGGGTTACAATCTAGTAAACCACTTGAGCATATTTTGTTAGTCTTGCAGTTAAATAAGCTGGAATTTATGCTTTGCTGCATGAGGATCTTAGAAGAAACAAGTTAATAAATTGCTACATTTTTCTTCAAAGAAAAGTAAAGGTTGAATAATATTAACAAAACTAAGAAAACGCCTGTTAGATTTGGTAAATATTGTTGCCATTCTTGCTTAAAAATATGATCTAAAGAAGAAGGTATGCTTATTCTTGCTGTCAATAGCTATTACCTACATCTATCTAGATCTATTGATTTAACTCAGTAAACCAATGTATCTTACCGCTACCAAATATAGTAAAATATCTACATTTCTGAGCTGTGAACTGACGGGTTTTTTTAGGGCATCTGCTTAATTGTACTAGTCTCTGGAATACTTGGAAGTGAAGAGCATCACACAGACCTCTCTAGCCATTTTCTCCTGTTGCACTTTCTTAGAATATTATTTGCAACTATCAACAGGTACTTACACAAGAAAAGGAGTAACTTCTGCAGGGATTTTTCCTGCATAAATCAGCAATAAAAAAGTGCTTCAAATATTTACAGAATTCATGCTTAAATGAGAAATTGAAAATATACTGTTGATATTTATTAAGTAGCAGCTGAACTATTCAAATATGATCATAACAGTAAATAAGAATCATATTTAGCACTTTATATCCTCCAAGGTACTTTCAAATATTCAATAAAATGGTTCCATAAAAAAAAAAAGCAAGCAAGGAAAAATCACTTAGACTTACCCACATTTAATCTGCCTGTGACTTCCCCATTTGAATTGCGAGCATTCACAGTCACATTGTGAGTAGACTGGAGAAGCAATGATGAGTCCTGAAAGATGAAGGAAAAAAAAAAAAAGAAGTAGATTTAGCAGAATAATTAGAATTGTAAACACTTAAATAAACATGTTTTCATAAAAGTTCAAGGGGATCATTCTCAGATGCAAACTTTGTGGTCAGAAAATTGTCCAAGGGAAAATAAAAAGTCATAGATCTACTAGGAAACATGTAATTTTATATTAAAACCTAAACCAAACTGCAAAACTACACACCCTCACAGAAGAGAACATGCTGACAGGAGGATGATGTGTGGAGCTGAATGAGGTATGTAGATGAGAGACAACTGCCAAACTTCTGCCAAACTCTGAGTTTGTTGCAGGAAAGCCAACAAATCACTCAACAACTTTCAATGCCCTCTCTAAGCCTGAAATCACCAGAAAAGAAACGCAGCCACATTGAGTGGGTTCTTCTTCCATTTTTCTTAGAATCATAGAATGTTTTGGGTTGGAAGGGACCTTAAAGCTCATCCAGTTCCAATACCCCTGCCATGGGAAGGGACACCTCTCAATAGAGCAAGTTGCTCAAAACCCCATCCAGCCTGGCCTTGAACACTTCCAGGGAAGAGGGGATCTTCAATCTGCCACCTGAATTGGCTTTAAATGCAGCTGATTTTCAGTGAGATCATAATGACCACTGTTTGTACTTGATTTTAAGTAACAGAAAACTATCTGGGGATAAAAAGTTTGATCACACTCATTTGGACCAGCAAATTGTAGCCACATCTGTAGACTTAAAATGAGGGAAGTTTTTTACAGTACAGGTACTTTCACACTTAAGCATTATTTTGTATATAAAGGACCTAGTAACTGATAAGAGTATCTGAGCAGATCTCAGTTGCCAAAGTATCAGGGAGTATGTGATATCGAGGGCATCAGCAACCTGCCTGCTTGTGACCTCATGGGGATACTCATTCCTAAATAAATAAATCAGTTTCTGCTACTGGAATGTTGTTAAAAGATCAGTTTTCACATATATGGCTTCTGGCACTTTTTCTGTACTCAAGAGAGACTAGGCAGCACCTTGAAGGGCTAAATCCTGAAAATCACTCCCAAGTCATGTTCCTGTCATAATTTAATGCTTACAGTATGAAGTAATGCAAGAATTTTGAACACACTTTCCAGGAAGTATTTACTACAAACATTTATATTAACAGTGGTAGAAGCTATACACAGTTTGGAGTCCAACTTACACTTTTTTTTTTTATTAAAAAAAGTATATCTTAGTAGTAGTGAGCTAGGTTATCTCTAAAGAAATCACTAAGTAAGCAAAATAAATTAATCTTCCTTTGTAAATTATATCAGGAAAACGTGAAAACCAACAGAATTGCCACAAATAATGAAAAGTCTTAGGAAATGAGTAAGCAGTGTGTTAGAATGAACATTAATGGTAACAAGTTAGTATGAAATGGAAAAAGAAGGTCAACAAAGATCAGATAAATATATTATGAATAAGTACATGAGCTAAATCTTGCACAAATCTGGGTATCTTTATAAGACTTATTGGACTGCTACGGTTGAAATATTGGACTGCTATGTTTAAAAGAAATTAGTGATTTGTAATATCAAATGTAAGTGCAGGTAAACTGTATTCTAGACCTGTAGCTGCCACATTTGTGCTGTTAATTAAAATCTAGTAACATATTTATAAATGCTCATCTTTTATCTTCCATGAATATGAATTAGCTAAGATGCAACAGTGTTGTCCACAACTCTCTGCTGGACTGTTAATGAAGGTATAAACTTGTAATAGGCTCCAGAGATGATGCACAGCACGTAGATTTTCTGCTACACATTTTCTAAGCACTTCGGAGACCTCATTAGGTGAGAAAAGCTGTTAGGAGATTGCAGGGAGAACACTATTAAGACAAGGGAGAAAGCTGCTGTGATAGCTGCAAGCAGCCCTATTCTCTAACAGAGAAACTTAGAAAAAGGAAACATAACAAGTAAGCAAGTTCATGAGAATATATAGATCTGAGAATATACAGATGGCACTCAGAAGATCAACTGACAGGCAATTAAGCCTCTAGAGAGTTCAAATATTTTAAAAAGCAAGCAAACAAAGTAAAACCCCTCTATTGAATTGTCAGTTCATAGGGCGCAGAGACATGCAGTAGCCTGAAGGCTCTAATAAATGCATGCTGCTAATGATCACAATGGGTCATTAAACAGCCAAGCTTATATTAGATGCTGCCACACCTGTTCCTTCCTATATTGTACTAAATGTATTAAGAGCTGGAAGGAATAGTAAACGAGCATGAATGGTAGCTTAACATTGCATAACAACTCTTTTGGGCAGAAGGAGTTTTTAAGTGTTAGCTATGCTGGTCTTAAAAAGTTACGCGTCTTATTGGTTAAACAACCTCAAGGGAAATTCATTTAAGGACATAAATAGTTTTCTCACTGCCTATGAGGCAGAAAAACACAGCATAAGAAATAAAATGCAAATATAGATTTAGCATTGGAGTTTCACCCTCTAAGTAAGATCTATTCCTGCTACTGAAAATACTTATTGGAGGCAGAGAGAAAAAGAAAGGCTTATTAGACATGAAATATGTTGGCATTGTCTAAATTTCAGTAACTGAGCATTTTAACAACCTCATCCTAAATCCTACATCAACCATATTTTCTGATAAATTTATTTACATTTTTTCTCTTGCTACAGCAATACAAACACTAACCTTTCCCCTCTTCCCAAGTCTCATAGCTGGTTATGTCTTCTAATGATTGGAGAGGATGATCATGTTTGAAGTTATGAAAGAGCCATATCCAGCTTTTACTCTCATTGGATAGTACTTTATTCAATTAAATGTTCCACTGGTTGTTGACAATGCTCATAAAACATGGCTTTATTTTGTGAGAGCTTATATTACAGAGAATAGTTCTGAAAACTACTCATATTTGTTGCCAGAAACAGGTATCACTTTACAAAAAGTCCACCTGAATTAATTTCAGAGTTCACCTGGATAATTAAAAAACAATTCAGATTCTCTATTTCTGTCTCTAAACCCAATACTTCAATAAATATCTTTCATACCATACCCATTCTCAGTGCCATTTTCATTTGCTTGATAAATATTTTCTTTGACCAAGCATATTATTTCTTTTTACCCCAATAATATTATTGATAAAATTTACTCTCCATATAAACAAGATTAATTCATAAATCTTCCCACTAGTCTTGTAGATTTTACACAAATAAACATATCATACATTTAATATCATTGTCCCAGAAGTGACAAAACCTGAACTTATTAGAGAAACTTTAACTTTTTGCAGTAAGTTCCATTAATTTTGGAGATATTTAAACTATTCCATAATGGATGAATAGACAAAATAAACAGTTCCACAGGGAAGCCTACACAAAAAAAAAAAAAATCTCAGCAAAAAAAATTAACAACTTTATACACACTCTTAAAATTTTAGCACTGCTTGTATACAATGGCTTTTATAATTGTTTTTTTGAGCTACTTCTTATCACATGCCTAGGAGAAAAATGTTAATTCTGCCATAGTGTCAGCACATTGACCTAAGCATTGATCATGCTTGTGAAGTTTGCATGTGTGTGTACACACACATAGACATACACACAGATTCATATGAATATTTCCACAACAAGTGCCTGAACATAAATACAACTGTTCACGAGTACATTAATTTTATCTTAGCATTACATCTGCTTACCACTCGGGAATGGATTTCTTTGGCATAAAGAGGGAATAAGAATTCTGACTCCCCTTCCAGACGAAGGCCTTCTTTCGTAACACGCAGATGTCCCATTCCAGTCTGAGGAGAAAACGTAAGAATTATGCACCTTTTATTATTGTTGCTGTATTTATTTTTTGTTATTTTCATAAATGGAAAATCTCCAGAGCTGCCTGCCTCAAGTCTATTGATAAAGATACCCATAATAACGCATGTAGAATTCCTCATTTCTTCCAGGATCTACATTTCCTTAAGAAACTGCAGCTTTTAAGAAAAAGTTATTAAGGTTGAGATATGGGTTTTTTTTTCTGAAATAGCGTCTGTACTTGCTTTCTAAAAACACCATGAATAATAAACTATTAAACATGAGCACTCACATAAAACACACCTTGTGTTAGCACCTCAAGATTTATTCTATCAATAATGTATTTACAAGGAATACAATACTTCTGAGCCTAAGGAAGACAAAAGGGAGAATTTTTATTTGCTTCTATTTTCAATAATTAGCTCTTTCTTTTAATTCATTTTTCATCCCTTGGTTTATTTTGTTCTCCTCTAATTATAGGTGAAGACTCCATCTCTCACTATCATCTTCCTTTCTCTGTCATCTACTTGTCACTTTTTGTACCTTCCTTACTCTCTCTTAATTGCTCCATCCTGATTTTAGTGCAGATGTGCTTTCCAACCCATATCTTATGTCATTCTTCTTACTTTTATCGTTATCATAGGCTTGATAATGTGAAAAAATGAGTGAGGAATTAACTTGAGTACGTACACCTGAGGACTTGTAGCTTCAGCTACAAGGTATTTCACAGGTTTTTAGACAATTTGTAAAGGATTCACAGCTCCCCCTGCCACAAAAAGTGATAAAAAATGGCAAACAATTTGCAGCCTTACAGCTTGGCCACATGCAATAATATTTCAAGTCAACTGCCTTGAGATACAAGAAGCAGGTATTAGGGCTAAATAAATACAAAAGGTGTTTTCACTACAAGTATTTTTCAGGTTGTTCTCCATATAAGCAGAAAAGAAGAGATAAGTGACAGGCCACCGATGATACATCAATAACTGACCCATCTAATGAATTAAGCCTACCATGGGAAAATGCTGTAACTTTCAGAGAATGATTTTCAAATACAGTATGTTTTTGCCAATTAGATTATATGTTTTAAATATGGATATATTATATTAAATAATAAATTAATATATATTTCATATATAATCTGTATCTATTATAGATATCTAAATAACAAGTCTAACTAGCCTTCAATGAAAAATCATAGCTATTTTCTCCTAACAGACCTGAAGAGAGACAGAGAGAAAAACAAGCTTTGCTTAAATTTCATAAGGTAAGAAACATTCATGTCAGCAGTTCACTGGAGAGTACAACTGCAATTCTTCCTCAGCAAGGATTTATTTCCAGAAAGAGGCTTTTAGAATAGCTATTTATGGAATCTGTTATTCAGTGTCAAATATTTTATGGCTTTGAAATACATAATGTACTGATTTTTCTCAGTGGAAGTAGATACAATTTCTAAATTCTAGACTGTTGCAAAGCTTTTTAAAAGTACCTAGAATATACTGTTACATCTCATGAAGCAAAACTAAATTAATACATATGTCGAGTCCCCTATGCCTTTTATAATGACAGTTCCTAAGTGGCACCATGGGATTCAAAAATATGTTTTTCTAGTGAAGACTATGGACACTTTTTTCTAATGAGTAAAACAAAACAAAGATCACTTCAACCCCACAAAACCACATAGGTTTTAAGACAAACACTATTGAAAAATATGACATGAAATATCAGGATATTCTTAAGAAATACAGGTAACAAATGTCTCTCATTTAATTAACTATATTTAGGATCTCATTATACGTCTGATCTCACGCCTTTTCTCATCAGCTGAAACTAGACTGTATTAACTATCAGGCTTAAACACAGTTTTCATACTTTTCCTGGAATGTAAGTAACTAAACAAACAGTATATTATAGAGTAACTATAAAGATTACATTGAGATCTAAGAAAGCAGAGGAAGAAGTAACAATTAATTGTTGCTCTGAAGGAGATTGGGGAAAATTAAGAAAACTCCTGGGTAACCATCTGTATTCTTGCTTTGGGTTTGTCAGGAAGAAATTTTAAGTAGAGTTAAAAAAAACTATAATTGATGTTGAAAAAGAAGGTTATGCAATTTACTTGGTACACTTTTTCTAATGGATTTAGATTTTTCAGCAGTGATCATTCTAAAGATGCTATGCAGACAAAGAAAAGTCACTGACATCAAGAATCATATACGATGTGACAAAACATCACTTTAACTTACAGATAAGTGGAAGTGGAAAAACATGCACATTTAGATTTGGGTTACCTGGACAAATGACTATCTGTGATTACAAACAGATAAACTCTGTAACATGCATGAGAACAACAAAAATGTGGATTTCATATAATGATCCTCATTTCTTTTACCATCGTGATTGTAAACAATTATTATCTCCTTACTACCATGATATTTGAACATCTCAAGATTGTAAAAGGATTGAATTACACAGTAAAGTGAGATGGGGAAATTCTGTTATCACATTTATAACTGGCAAATTGAAGCTACATGGAATGAAAAAGAGAGGGATTTATGATAAACAACCATTCTAAAGCACTGAGATCCAACAGTAAGTTCCATAAAAATTAGTATAACAGTTACATATACTGTTCTCTCAACAACCACTCTGCTTCTTACACTACCGTTTAGGAGAAGCCAATTATTATTTCTTGAGTATTGTGACTTCCCCAGAGTAACCTTGATGGTTTCAGTTTCAAGGATTTGGACCTCTTCTTATTCAAATCGTTCAATTTTCTATTTCTATTTCTATTGACTTGAGGAAAGGGTCCAAATATCAGTTAGACATGGACTTTGATGCAGTTATACAATAAACTATTGATTAGGTGGGGAAAAAAAAAAAAAAAGCTTCATTAAACATAGCAGATGTATGTCAATTCTGGATTGTTATCCTGATGCTGGTGCTTGAAACCGAGCTGTAACACATTGTTGTGCATATAGCCCCGAGACTCGTATTTTCTGATTAGTCAAAGCCCTCAGTGAAGCAGGGACTGAGCTGTATAGAAGAGGAGGATGAAATGGTCTCCCTGTAGACACTAAGCAGATTTTGCCGCAAGGAGCTGACTGGTGTGGGAACTGCCAGCAGCTGCCAAAATCTTACGCACAAAATATGCAATTTAGCATCAGTGTTCACAAAGGTATGACCAGTTTTCATTTCAAAACTGCCAGGCATATTCTAACTGGAGTAATACGATGCAGAAGAAGCATTTTTCATCATTTGAAAAGGCTCTTGAGGAAGTACATGCTTATAGGAACAGACACAATTTCTACAATAAATTCAAGCTCTGGGTGGGCTCAAGCCTCATAAAAGCCCAACAAAAGGCTCTTTGATTCAGAAATCATGGTCCAAGGGATATTTGACATCTATTCAGTGAATTGTCTACATAGGGATTCTTCAAACTGCCTCAAATAAGTAGCTACCACTACTAGAACTCTACGTAAGACTTTTCCTGCTGCAGAAGATCTAGATGGGAGCACCATCCTAGACCAGTTAGAGTCTCTTAGACTCTGGACATAACACATGTAAAATATTTTTCCTCTGAAAAAAGAGGAATGAGTTCCAGAAGCAGGAACTTCTGGTTCCTTGTCTCAGGACCAAGAAAGTCACTTGGAAAGAGATGTGCATTGCTGTGAGACTGCATGGAGAGGAAACAAGCAGCTGTAGCTCTAGGGCTCCTGCACTCTCAGTGGCTTGCTCTCAGGCAGCTAAGCCTCATGCAGTCAAAAGAATATTAGACTATATATTTTGAATTTGTCTCCCAAACCAATATAATAATGTAGAGGACTGCTGCTATAGGTATGTGGCCCTTAGAAATAAGGATAAGGCATAAGGAACATTCATTCAGATTATGAGGAGTATTTCTAGTCACTGGAATTCAATCTACAGCTGTAACCTGCATTTTCCTACCAGCATAGAAACATAGATGTAAGGGCTTACAATATTGGATTAATCACTCTTCTTATTATATCATATCATCACTGTTTCTGCACCTTCTCAGCATTAGATTCAATTCCAGTCATCATACTCCTCTAGACACTTAATATCTAATGGATATTAAACATCTGGTCTATGTATAAGCTAATAGCTGCACAGGAAGATGTGTATTTTTCCTCTTTCGGGGAGAGATCAAATACTGGAAAGACAGGCATACTATATGTTAGCGAAGCTGCAACAATAAAACCTCCAAGTTGATTCAAACATTACCTTTAACAAGCACTCAATTCACATTAAAGTAGCTCTTGTTTCAGGAGTTGATGGCATGTTTGATTTGTAATACCTGCTCCCTGAATATTCAAATTTTCCAAACATTAAAAGTCCACACATACTATAGTTGCTGATTGGAACCGGTAATGATATTAACTTCAGAGCAGAGAGGATGCAGCATTTCCATGCCGGTAACACCTTTTCTTACTTACAGGATACTTACAACCTACTTTTATGCTAGCCCAAGGAAAGACCTTGGCAAGTTTAGACTAAGACATCATTTGTTGTGCCCCAAAGCAAGTTCAATTAATGGCTTTATAGATCCAGCTTTCACTGCAGTACTTCTTGCAGCAATTGCTATTTAGAGAACTTGCTTTGCAAACAAGAGCGTACTGTTTCATTGAGATAATAGGGCTGTGGGTAGAGATTGTTAAAGAGCAATCAGCAAAACAGGGTTGGTAATGAATCTGATGAAACTCTCTGTTTGACTTACAATATCTATTTTGGAGCTAAGTACGTGCTTGGTATAACAACGTTACTGATGCCTCATCTCATTTTCTGTTGCAAGGTCTCTATTTCCTGGGCTCAGACAGAGGTTATCTGACTCCTCTTAGATGACAGCCGAGTCTTTTTTTGTCAAAGACATTGGTCAAATCGGAGCCCTTAGCAACAGCCAGCACTCATGGTACAGACATTAGTCTTACCTGGCTTAGGGCTGGATATGGACTAAAACACCCTTTGCAGTTATGGCTAGAATGCGGGTAGATAATATTCTGTGATATACAAAAGTAGGTGGTCACTTTGAACCCAAGAAAGTTTGTACAGAAATGGCTATGAGATGCAAATTCATCATACCTTTGACACTTGCTTAGTTTCAATGAGATTTCTTTCATAAAACAGGACTCATATTTAAGATGCATACTTTCAAGATATTTTCAGGTCCTCTTTGTCCTGATATATAGAATAACAGACCTTCTTAAAGAAAGAAATATATTAATTACAGCAGGTATTACTCAAAAAGAAAAAATAGCTTCTCAAAACAGCTTCAATTCCAGCTTCATTTCCTTGCTCAGCAAGGATGACATTCTGTCTCTGGCTCTGCACTGCACAGACGTTTCAAAGCTGGATAATACTCTGCTAATAAAAACACCATTACATCTGGTGTGACGTCGTCTGTGACCATTTCACCTGAGATTAGAAAAATACACTGCTATTTCCGCTGTTACATATATTTATTAAGGAGTTCAGTAGTTATAAACTGGCTAATTAATTTTATTATATTAACTTCTATAATTGTACAACTTAGCTAAAGAAACTGAATTAAATCTTTTCCTTTGTTTTCAAAGGTGGTCAAAAGGATTTTCTGATGAACAACAGCACAGAATGTTTACTTCTTGAATTACTCTAAGGAATTTGGGATATTTGCATGGTGTATGTGACTACACAGACTATTTATTGATTCGATATTGTAAATCCCATCATTTGTACTAGGGAAATTTCATATTATGGTCTCTGTGTTCTATGCCTTGTGTAAACACACAGTGACAAGCATCTCCACCCTGGCAGAATTGCTGTCTAAATAGTCAAGGTGAAGAAAATGTGAGATGAGAAGAGGACAAATAAATGTTGCGTTCCTCATAAGGCACTGTTGAGGAAGTCTACAGCTCTGTGCGAAAGATTGACTTAAATATTTTACCTTATGTTTTGTCTTGCAGCTATCATGCAAATTTATTTTAACATGTTATTATCATATTAAATAGCAACCACTGCAGTATATTGAAAAGTAAATAATCTCCAATAACAACTCAACCTTATTTTGAATTACCCAGCTTTTCCCTGATCTTAGTATTATCAAAGTATTATCAAAGTTTAAGGGCAGAGTCTTGGTTACCTTTGATAAATACAATCATGACCATGATACATGTAGAGCGATCACAGAGATTTTACACATAAAACCATAATCACTATGATGCTACTCTAATGATGTTATTGATAAGGGCATTTTGCAAATCTTACTGAGCAAAATGGAAAAAAAGTATTTTTAATTTTTCCCTTAGTGCATCACAGCAAGCTCTACTCTAGCACTGATAATCACATTGTCCTTAAAATAATGGCATAAATATATGACATGCATCATCACAGCTGAACATGTATCTGTATAAAATACTTATACAGTATACCTAAAAAAATAACAGTAATGACAAGAAAATGAAATATATAGTTGGGAGGGGTCAGAGTTTTTTGCAGTTTCTGTTGGGTTATATCCTAGGACCTGACCATACATTTTCAAAGATAGTACACTTTTTGTTTGCTTAAAGATGAAACAAAGAAATGTCAGAGAGCAAACCAAAACTGTTTTGTGCTCACAAAATAAATTTTTCAACATAAAAAGTCAGGTGAAAGTTTTAGAGCAATTCATGTATTTTTCAGCACAAGGAAGGAAGAGTTTTAAATTCAATTACATTTTCATTATATATGATTTAATTATGATTGCACTTAATTCAATTACATGCTTTATATATACAGAAATATATCTTTTAAAAAGTTTAGTAAGCAGTCAGTACAGCTATGTATTAGGCAATTTAAGTACACAGAAATATGAATTCTCATAATCCTTTTATCTGAGCAGATGTTAAGGTGCAGACAAAGCTTTTAATTGGAAAAAATTTTGGAAGCCAAAAGAGAAATACTTTAAAATATGTAAGACCATTGTAAGACATACATATGGATATGTCACCTGGATGCTTACTGGAAAGGAAAAGGACAACTATTGGAGAAAAAAAACAGCAAAAACATAATTTAAACAAGTGTTCTTCCACACTTTTACAAATATGATGTAATTCATCATATAATTCAGATTAATCAAATGCTTTAGTAAAATACATTATATATAAGTATACATATCACAGTATATATATACGTCTGACTTTGATAACAGATTTTCTGCAATAAGTATCTCAGTATCTTTCTTTTCAGCTATCACTCTTTGCATAAAATATTTAAATATTCTCTGCCTGATAGAGACAATACAAATAACTGGCTGGAGAGGAGCCCTGAGGAGAAAAACTTGGGAGTGCTTGTGGATGAGAAGCTCAATATGAGCCGGCAGTGTGTGCTGGCAGCCCAGAATGCCAACCGTATCCTGGGCTGCATCAAAAGAATCATGACCGTGATTCTTTCTCTCTGCTCCTGAGACCCCACCTGGAGTACTGTGTCCAGCTCTGGAGTCCTCAAACAGAGAAAGGCCATGGACCTGTTGGAACAGGTCCAGCACAGGGCCACAAAGATGATTAGAGGGATGGAGCACCTCTTCTATGAGTACAAGCTGAGAGCTGGGGCTGTTCAGCCTGGAGAAGAGAAGGCTCTGGGGAGACCTTCTAGCAGCCTTGCAGTATCTGAAGGGAGCCTACAGGAGAGGGACTCTGTCAGGAAGTGTAATGATAAGGACAAGGGGTAATGGTTTTAAACTAGAAGAAGGGAGTTTTCAATTGGATACTAGGAAGAAAGTCTTTTCTGTGAGGGTTGTGAGGCACTGGAACAGGTTGCCCAGAGAAGCTGTGGATGCCCCACCCCTGGAGCTGTTTAAGGCCATGCTGGATGGGGCTTTGAGCAACCTGGTCTAGTGGGAGGTGTCTCCTGCCAATGGCAGAGTTGAAACTCGATGATCTCTGAGGTCCCTTCCAACTCTAACCATTCTATGATTCTAGAGAAAAATTATATTTACCTAAATGGCAAAATAGCAAAATACAGCTGTTTAGGATTATTCAGAGTAGAAACTATGAAATATTGGTATTTTGATATTAAAATAATTTAGTAAAATTTAGGATGAGAATATATGAATAATTAAGTATATAATTTATTCTACTTGCATATAAAAAATGTAACATCCTCAAAATGGCAACTTATTCCATGGAGCATACGTTGTTAATGATAAAATGCATGGAAAGGCTGTACAAGTTCATTAGTGTATGACTCTGCAGTGAAGGAGAACTCTTACTGTGAATGAGTGTTCTTTACTGTACATTTTTATTGCTGTCTAGTCTGGTTTTAAATGTTCCAAATGACTGGGCATCTCCAATTTAATAAGACATGCTATTACACAGTCTAGTAAGTCTCACTGTCAGAAATTATTACTTGATTTTCAGTTAAAATTTTGCTTTTTTAATTTATCATCTTCTAGTTTCATATTTTTCATAGTTTCTTAAGTAAGCCCCTGCATCTTTGGTGCCTGAATTTTCCAAGTGTTTACATCATTGTTTGTGTAAGTATTTAATTATAAAATGCATATAATATTCATAGATCTATAGACTTATGATGGTATAATTATCAGCCAATTATTACATATAACCATTTATTTTAAGATTACAAATAGTTAGCTTTTTAACACTTTCTTATACAATTAAATATAAATTAATTTGCACTGCTTTATAGAAGACTTTGGAAAATAATTTAAAAAATATTTTTTAATACTTTGAATATACTTGTTATTAATTGCCCCTGAGAACCCAAGAAGATTAGCAGAGTGGTATGTCTATGAAAAAGCTTCTGAGAACAGGTATGTGGGTAGAGCACCCACTAATTACAAGAAAAACAAAAGAAGAAAGTACCTGTGAATAGTGTTTGGAAAACTCTGTGTTTGTCCAACCTTAGCAATTCTCCTATTTATTCCAGTGTGAGAAATACCTGTGCAAAAGAAAGTGAAAGTATAGAACACTCTCTAGCCTAAACGTACGGGGAGCTTCCCAGTTCCCATTGCCTATATCTTCACATCCTACTGAAGTGCAGGCTCAGGAGCAGGCTAAATGTTCGTCCTCGTCTTCGGAAAAATCATGCTAAGAATATGCATTGATGGACTGGCCATTGTGTGCTTGGCCCTCCATATACCAAGTTCATTCCTGTCATCCTAAGGTGATCCAGAGTTTGTCCTAATGCTTAGTATTAGGGTTTGATTTTCCTCCTGTTAAAAACTCAAAATCAACTAAGGTTTAAGGAAGGTAGGAGAACACGGGATTGAGCACAGATTCAAATCATGTTTGACTGTCAGTGCATCTAAAACTATAAAGACCTATCTGCCTAACTATAAAGACTCACAATGTGCTCTAAATGTTTTCTCAGAGAAAAATCTTTATGCCAAACTCCAGATAGGGAATAAGCAACTGGTTACCCTCAGAAACGCTCCTGCTTCATGACTGCCTGGCCTTATCAATATGAAACAAACAGTTGCCTTGGCCCTTCTTATTCCAGGAGACCATGATAGCTGTGGCATACAGGAAAAAACATGAAAATATGGGTTTCTCCATCAGAGGCTAAAAAATGTTAGGAATAATCTTGTGCACATGACTGCTTCTGATGTTATGATAATGTAGCATAACCTGAATGATAACATAATGGAATTTATGTGGGGTTTCTGAACAGGATTTCCTATTGCATCAGAAACAGTAATCATCTGATCAGGTACACTTTTCACAAATGAGTTTTAGAGTACTATCATGACAATCTATGACATTCAATAGTGACCTAAAAATTTTGGTTCAAATCTTCACTGAGTATAGTGTAGACACAAGGAACAAGGGTCACAGTTAAGTTCTGAGGATGTGAGAACTAATTCTCTACATGACAACAGGATAGGACAGTTAAAGTGTTTATATTCAGGAGAAAATGTGAAATCAGTCTCATGAACTTCGTTTTCTCTAGGGAATATAAAGATAATGGAAAAGTAAAAATGCAAAAAAAAACCCCAAACACCTCAACAAAGCCCTCAGAAATCATCAGTTTGCAGCAATGCAAGCAGAAGATCATAGTTGTGAAATCCTATCAGTTATTTAACAAACTGAAAAGACAAATACCTTTTGTTAATGCCTCCTACTGAGCAGCTAATCTCCATATAGCTTTGAGATGTTTAGTATTGCATATATATACAACACTGTTATACAGATTAGGTGAACACTGTCCAACTTCTCTAGATTGGCTGCCAGTCATGCAGCCTTCTGCAGTCATGTCAATACAGAGTCTGTACGTTGGGCAAGCAGAATCTCTATGTTGGGCAACGAGTATGGGAGACACTTGTCTAATGTAGGAATCAAATTCCAAAATCTAGATCCTCAAAAGGCCTCCTCATTCATCCAACAGATCTAGGCATGCCAATAGTCTTGCAGTTAAATTATCTGACTGCCACTGGTCATGAACACAATCAAAATGTCACAAGTGACCATCTTATGAATAAAGTCTATGAGGATAAAGAGTGGCCATGTGAAGAGGTACTGATGTCCTTTCACCTAAGAACAAGTGGCTGGAGGACTCAACTGAGTTGTTGCACTCCCAGATTAAAACTCCTTCTTTCCCTGGGAAAATCTGATCTTGTATCATCTCCCAGAGATCCGTACTTTAACCGATGGATTATCGTACGCTTGACGTTGGGAATCTTTTGCTTTCTCTTTTTCTCTTTTGTTCTACTTTATATAAATTCATTAAATATTAATTAGAGCAGAAACTGTAACAGAAGCTTCTGTCTCCAAGGTGAGTGCTGTGATCATCCGACAGGCAAAGCATGTGTTATCTCCAGCCCACTAAAAATTAGTTATTCCATATAAATCAAACGAGTCTCAGTTAGAAAGACAGAGAAACGCCTAATTCTGTAGTCTATACCACAATAAGGATTTGGAAAAGAACAATTAGAGGAAGTAGTATTCTTGCATTCAATATATTCACTATTTTTCTAGTTAAATATTGTAGGATCTGATAGTGTCTAGAAGAATTCATTTTCATCGAATGTGATAGCGTCTAGTCTAGTATACCTGATGGCCTTGAAACTGAAATGTTACAAGCTAAGAGTCAGCGGAGCATTTTAAAATTATGCAACCATTTTAATGAATTAAGACAAGGTAAAAGAGGAAACTAATATGGTTTTTTTTCTGTAACTCATTTCTCTTCTCTTTGTTGGAGGCATAAGAAAGACTAATAATGAGTTTTTCAGAGGAAATCACTAGTGCAATGTCATTTAGAGAAAAAAAGAGGTTGTGTCTTGGCAAAATCAGATGACCAACCAACAAGACAAAACTTGTTAAAAACAGAAATGATACTAAAGTTGTCAATATCTCTCTTATGTTGGGAGGCTCAAAACTAGAGGTTTTATTATATGAGCATCTAATGAGTGCTGTGCAAAGCAAGCTAATCACTTCCTGTGGTCTCTGCCTCTGTTCACAACAGACCAGGAAGCTCTTGGCTTTCATTGCTGCCAGGGTCACTGCTGTCTCATGCTCGGTTTGCTGCCCACCAACCCCCAGGGCCTTCTCCACAGACCTGCTCCCAGGCAGGCAATCCTAGCCTGTGCTGGGGCCAGGGGCTCTTCCTTTCCAGGACCAGGATTTGTATTTCTGAATTTCATAAGGTTGGACCATTCCTTCAGCCCCTCTAGTCTCCTCTAAATGTCAGCCCAAGCCTTGAACATATTAAACGGTACACTCAAATTAGTACCATCTGCAACTTTACTGAGCAAGGATTCTGTCACCTCTTCTAAGTCATTGATAAAGTTGTTAAGAAGGACAGTCCCAGGATAGGCCCCCACAACACTTATTACTAGCCTCCATGTAAAGTACAACACATAACTACCTTCTGAGCCTGACCATCCAGACAGTTGGTTTTTTTTATCATTTGGTTGTCTGCCCTTCATGGTTGCAATGTCCTAATTAGGGTACAAGAATATTTTGAAAGATTGTCAAAAGCCTTGCTAAAGTCAAGGTAACTGATATCTGGTGCCCTCCTGTTATCTATAAATCCAGGTATTTTATCATAGAAGGTAATCGCATTGGTCAGGCACCATTCACTCTTGGTAAAGCCATGCTGACTGTTCCCCATTACCTTATTCTCCTTCATGGGCCTTGAAATGTCTTCCAAGAAGACCTGTTCCATCACTTTCCCAGAGACTGAAGTGAGGCTGTGCAGGCCATAATTCACCAGAATGTCCTTTTGGGCTCTTTTTTTTTAAGACAAGTGCAACACTTGTGTCTCCCCAATCACTGAGGATCTCCACAGTCTCCCTAACATTTCAAACGTGGCACAGGTCAACTTTGCAAGAGAATCAGACAGTTCTCTCTGCATCCACCAATGCAGCCCATCTTGTCTTTGTAAGTCTTAACTAAAGCTAAGTTTTTGCTTTCTCAACACAGGAAAAACTTGAGACCCCACCCTCTTGAGCTCCAGGAGAGAAAAAGAAAAGAAAAACAAGATATATCTGATACCTGCAAATCAATTTGCACAACTTGGGGATGCTCATATGTTAGGTACTTGGGACAGTATGAGAAAAGGAATATATTCTCTGTCAAGGTTACCTTCTTTTAGTCCAGATATAACTGAACAGAATTTCATTTCATTAAGTCATGTTAATTTTTGCTGGAGGCCTCTCAAACAATGGAGTTTAGAAAAGTCTCAGTCTTTCATCATCCTTTGAAATTTCTAAAAGGAGATTAAAATCTATTCATCTTGCAGCATGTCTATGCCTCATTCATGGTCTTTATCAGCTTAGACAGTTTGCTAGAATTTAACAGACTGTGTTTTTTGGAGTTGAGATAGAAAATTTATGTAAAAATTATATGCCAGAGCTTGCTGAAGCTCTGTTCATAGTTTCATTATTATTTTAATCTGGAGCTATGAATAGACATAGCAGATTATTTTTATATACTGCAAGTTATTATTTAATGAAATATTTAATATGCTCTACAGAAAAAGGAAACAAACTTTGAGGTCTAAATAACAATTTTGTCAACTTTGAGTGGGCTCAGGAAAAGGGCTGTGCTATAGTATTATGCCAATCATTCACTAAAGTACCAACCAATGCAAAACTGTTTCCCTAATAGAATTACATACTAAATCATCTTACATTTAAATTTTTCTTTGAGCATAAACTCTCTTCAGAACTGTACCATAAAAATACCTTTTTAAATGTTTATTATGTTTTTTCTAATTTTTTTTCACACTTAGAATAGAATTTTTTCTTGTATTATTTTACAGAGGAACAATTTTAAACATTTTATTAGCTATTAATATTCTAATATTGTTATCAGGGATAATATTTTAAATTTTTAAAACTAGGATCGAATACTTTTGAAATATTAGCTAAAGATACAATATCTATTACTAAACAGAGTAAGTAGTATAATCTATACATAATATACCTAGAGCACATAATCAATAGATAAAAGAAAAGTATTATCACACCTGCCAGACTAATTAATTTGCCAAATAACCGATGACTCCACAAGATTATAGTTCACTTTTTTAATCTCCTCAAAATAAGGGGCATGTTTAATTGCCTAAGTAGGATATATTTGAATCAACCGATTTCCTAAAAGCAAATACCTGTTAGCTTGGAACTTAAGAACCCCCAAAATCTATTCCTGGGAATATATCATTACTTTTCTTTTTCAAACACTAACCGAAAAGTTGGAGGCATAAAGACTTAATTCCATCAGGAAAAGGATTTGATGACAGTGTCAGTAATTTCTATGGCTTTTATCCTCATTATTTACAAACAGTATTTCCTTAGATGCAGAAAAGGGCCACAATGTTTCTATCACACTTCCAGACTTTGAACATGCGGTTAACCCCTATGCTCTTAGAATTTTCTTTGAGGCCAGCCGTGCTTCTCTGGATGATACCTCCGGTGTCTTCAGAAGTACTTCTTGTCTTGATAGGTACACTTTATTAAAACAATACCCAGCAAAAAAAACTTCTCCGTTCTTCAAGACCTCACACATATTTTTACTGAGCATTGTGACATACACGTGTGCTTTGCACAAATGTTCTTAGAGTTGATAATTAGCTAAAACAGGTATTTCCCTAAAACTATCCCAAATGAATAAAGGCATTATGGTTAAGTCACTGTTTAACCAGGTATGCCACAAATACAGATTCTTTAACCAAGAACTAGGAAAACCCTTACAACCATGGCATTCATAGTCCACTCTGTGATAAAAAACAGTGTAAACCTGCACTACTTGAGCTATGATTCCACTGCTCTTGTTGCCAAAGCAGAAGGATGCTGGGCCTCAGCAGATAAAGGCATTCAGTGTTTCCTCAGAGATAATTAGTAGGAGATCAACATTTCTAGAAGTGGGGTATCTGCTGCAATTTGTTTAGTCCTGTCTGATAACAGGTGAAGAAATACCCAGTTTCACACAGTGAAACCAAAACAACAGAAAATAATTTTTAAAACTCCTTAAAATTCTGAGCGACATAGAAAAAAAAATTAACATTCATGTTCTCTGTGATTCATGATGTGCAGTCACTAAGTGCACATCTTCCATGTGAACTGTGTAACAGAAAAATTATATGTGATCTAAGACGTTCTGCATTGTAATCTGTATGACAGAAACAGTGCTGAAAGGAATTTATGTGGAGGAAGAAACTTGGGGGAGTTCAAGCAGTAGTAACTATATAAGTTAGTAGCACCTAAAATCAACCTACTTTATAGTAAGAGAAAGTGGAATACAGAAATACTTCTATGAAGATAAAAAGCCTTTCATTTAGTGGCAGAGGCAAAACAACAACTGGTAATGGGAACTTTAATATAAAACTTCCTTTAGTAGCAGGAGCAGAGCTGTAGGAATTTACTATTACTGTTTTTCTTGTAACAAGTCTATTCATATGATCTGTGCACCACGGCTGTTAGGAACAAATTAGCTTAGCTTCAATATTCACTGATGCATTTCACTGGATTCTGACTAAAACCATATCTTGCAGACATCTGAAAGTTACCTTTTACTTTACTGTGAGCAAAATTACATTATAAATATTAAAATATATATGACAGTAGAAGGTTATTAAGCTTATTCCTGAGTAATGTAGCTGCTTAGCCTCAAGCACAAAGTAGTAATAATTACCTTCAGGCTGTAAGTCATTGGGCAAATAAACTGTTAAATTTTAGATGCTGATAAACAGGAAGAGGAAGCTAAGAAAATCCAGTAACTGTCAGCAATATTTTAACACTAAGGAATTCTGTATGAGATAAAATTACAGCAAATACATGTATAAAATAAAATAGAAATTAATCAGAGACTACGAGATAACTAAAATACATTCTCTTAGAACAGATGGGATTAACTTCAATATAAGGTATCAATAACCACAGTATTATAAAGATTATTACCAATACTGGAATTACAGATCAGCAAGTATATTCAAAGACAGATATTTCTTACATACTTTCAACCAAAGTACAAATTATAATTGAGAAGGAAGAAAAAAGAACCTTCTATTACCCACAAGGAAGCTGATGTGCATATGAAATAGATGAAGTGGTGAAGCAGGGAAGAGAATATGAAAAGAACGGAAAATTAAAGAGGACACTTACCGGAGAAAACCACATCACTTTAAGAATCCAAATTGTCAAAGAAAAATTCACAACTAGGACGATAAGCAGAAGGAGAACAAACAGGTAGAGGCAACGCTTTCTCCAGCCATAAATTCCAATTTTGTAGATATATTCATTCTTCGGCCTCTCTAGGCTAGTGCCTGGTGTTGTTGTAGTGTATTGTTCACGTACCATCTGCTATGTAAGAAACAATAAAAAAGACTGCTTAGTTTTTTGAGTTAAATTAAAAATATTTATATAAAAACCTGAGGAAAATATGAAGATATAATTGTAATACCAAGTTACTACAAACTAGAAACTTGAATGAAGTTTTAGCCAGAAAGCATTTTCATCCTGTTCCATTCAAATTACACAAACATCTCACTTTTTGGTACACACCATGTGATGTTTTAATATATGAACTTCACCAATTTCCATTTTCAGGAGGTTTAAATTTATATTATCCTATATAGAATAGCAACACTTTCCTCCTATTTGTGATAATATTCTAATTATCCCATCACAAAATATTTTATATGATCGTACCATAATCTGCGGCTCACATTACAATATTATTTTACTGCAAAAATAGCTGGAAGTGGTAATGGTATGTTGTAATCACAGGTTTAAAAACACTTCTACATATTCGTTCAGTTATAAAATACATTCTTTGTGTTGCAAGACTTAATTGTATACCACTGGAATGCCAAAATATGTTACGCTTCATTATTTGTATATAAAGAAATGAAATAGCTCTTAATAATGTAAAGAAAATAATGATTTCTCAATTTATCAGCTAGTCACATTTAAAGATTAATTAGCAATAAAAACATTACTTATTGAGTTTAAACAACTTCCTTCACTTTGTATTACAATTCTTAAAGAATCATTTGAATTTAAAGAAACCTTACCAGACTGCACTTCCTTAAAGCATGAGGGCACTTACTCACTTCCACCTTTACAGCACAGAAACCACCACCAATCCAAGCCATGCATTAAATCTTATAATTTCAGCCAAGAGAATAAAATCCCAGCAGCTGAAGCTGCTTATCTAGAACAACAGTAGGCAACATCTGTCTCATTTTCACTGACATAAAACAAAAAATCCAATCCAACCATGGATGTCAAAAAGAAAACAGGTTGAAGTACTCCCTATGAGCCAGGTATATCCACAGGCATCTTTGCCTCTAAAAACTACAATATAATGTTCCCAATTGACAGTACCTTCAGACAGGTTTCACACAAGGTCTCCTCCCAGTTACGAATTTACTTCTGGGAATGAGATCACTGTGCTCTGCACACACAACTTTCAAAATATCATTAAATTACATCCTCGCCCAGCTGCTGAATTACTCCAGGTCATTAAAGAAGCTCTTTTCAAGTCTCCTGCAGAGCCATCCTGTGTCTGTAACAAGCTTGTGGCTCTCAGTTCTAACCCCCATCTTTAGAAATACGTCATTTTTTTTGTTCCTGTAGCTTTCTATTGAACCAGAAGACAGAGAACACAACGTAAGTTTACAACTGAACAGAAGTTCACACATTGTTTCTATGTATATATGCAGTATTCTTCTTACTGCTGCACCTCCATATAAAAAAATCTTTTAATTTTTTGTTTATTTATATGAAATAATAAGACTTTATCATCGGCAGTTCATAATGTAACTGCTACAGCTGCTTGGGACAATATTCTAATTAATTTCTTGCTGCTATCAGTCTCAGTTGCTCATACTGATATATCAGTATATCAGTACTGTGTATAAATCTTCTCATCTGCTGCAAATACTGAAAATAGTGTAATGACTTGTTAATGGAGAATCTTAGATTCTGAAATAACTTGGCTTAACATTATTGCAAAACATTGTAGATTTACAAGACGGTACTTAATATTCACCACATGAACTACATTTCTTTAAAACTACCGGATTATATTTTTAAATTCCATGTATTACTCAAGGACCTAGTACTGATTACAGGATACTGTTTATATATTAATTGCCGCTATTTTTTTTTCTGTCTTCCCGCTAATCATTGTATAACAAACAATATCACTCACAGAGAAGTTGCCCTTTATCTTAAACCTACCTTCCCATGCTCTGCCAAGTAAGATAAATTGGGACGTTTATACATACAATGGCCTTCATCAAATGCTTAGAAAAACCTATATCCTTTCTTCCACCCAGACTTCTCCTGAACACTGTAACTTATGGGATACGATGCTATATATATATGGATATATGGATATGGATATATATATATATATGGATATATATATATATATATGGATATATGGATAACTGTTATGTGGTGACACAACCAGATAAACTTTGAGAAATAACCCATTAGGTCTTGCTCAGGCATAGTTCAACTATCTAATAACATAACAATAACAGCATAAAAAGAAACGAGACAGACGTCAGCTACAGAAATTTCTGTGGTAACAGAAGATGCCTTCACAAGATAGATTGCCTTTTTTTTCCTTTTTAATTTTTTTTTTTTTTTTTTTAAGTAGACAAATGAAACCTACATCTAAGAATACTCAAAAGCTTAATTCAGTAGGGCTGTGGGGAAATGGACCATTCTTCAGAAACCACACATCTCATGAAATTAGGTGAGCCTTCAGCAACAAATCTCTACCTGTGGCATATCAACTTTGCCTGTTCCTTGTGTTGCTGTCTGCTACATCTTCAAGGCAAATTTCACAGTAAACACCATTTGATAGAGTAAATTAATTCTCAGTTCTTCACATGTTTAAGTTAGTCTCATCACAGTCAGCCTTTGAGGTTAGGATTCATCTCACAATGTTAGATAGCAAGCATTTAGCCTTCAATATCTGAGCCAGTCAACCTGGACTTCCTTTTTGGTCAATAGAGATAAAGCTAGCCCTGCTGGAAATTATTTATCTAAGTTACTTTAAATGTACACTCTAGACATCCAGTGAACTGCATCTTAGATGTGTTTAACTTCTCTCCATAAAAAGGGAAATAAAGAGAACCTGGGATGATTTTTCCAGATGTTTATACCTACATGTTTTAGGCATAAGCATTTGGTCAAATAAATTCCAATCAGAACTGTTTCCAGAAGCAAGCAATTTAACTAGAAGATAGGATTCTTTTCATTCCTGTTCTGCTCTGTTACATTTTTAACCTGTTGTAAAATGTTTATTGTGTGAGTTTGGGTTTTTATACAGAATGTATTATGTACTGCTGTTTAATGAGGCGAGGTCAAAATCCATTATGCGTTTCACCAAAAAGCCTATGAGCTTTGCGATTGTTTTCAGCCCTTCAGAAATTCCACAGGGGACACCTTCCAGTGCAGTGTTGTTCCCTGCACAAATTATTTTTTTCTGACAGAAAACAGTTCTTTTGTTCCTGAGCATTACGAGTGCTGCCAAAAACTGCTTTGGTCCTAACAAATGGGTAATGCACGCCTAGAAAACTGGCTGCTTTGAAAAGGATTAAACTTTTCTACTTAATATAATATTTCATGATTTTTAAGAGAATTAGTGGCTTGGTACCAAGTAATTACAAGGAAATCCTTTAAGAGTTGATAGTGTTGGTCTGTTTCTCCTGGAAGAATCGACTTACTGTATTACTGACTTAAATGTTCATGAGTTGAAATGACATAGGAGAATAATCTCAGAATTCTCTGGAGAAGCCAGAGAGGAATTCTTTTATAGTTTTAGGGTGTTTTAGGAAGGCTGAAAGGGAAATCTTCAACATGCAGATCTCAGTTGGCTGACAGGATTCAAGAGAGACTCATAGAAGGAAAAAAACAGATCTTCAGCACGACGATGAAAAATGTGATTTGTAAATGGAATAACCAGGACAGTGTAAATTGGTTGTGTAGGAGCATACTAAACAAGAGGGAAGTGGTTACTGGTACACCTGGATGTACTCAAGTTAGCTGGAGAAGCAAGAAGTTTGCATAATGAACAGTGACTTTGGTAACCATTACCTTTATGTTCTTTTACAAGGTGGCAGCATACAGTGAAAAAGTACAGAAAGTAGAGAAAGGTCCTTGCAAACTACTGCGCAGATAAAATCATAGAATCATAGAACTGACTAGGTGGTTGGAAGGGACCAATTTAGACCATCAAGTCCAACCATCCACCTAACACTGACAAAAACCATCACTAAACCACAACTCTAAGCACTACTACCCATCTTTTCAATAGCCCCAGGGATGGTGATTCCACCACTTCCCTGGGCACCCTGTTCCAATGCTTGATAATCCTTTCAGTGCAGAAATTTTTCCTAATATCCAGCCTAAGATGAATGGCCATTTATTCTGACATCGTTCAAATGGGCCATAAAAACATGTATTATGTGGATTATGTCATCAGTACTCTAATAATAAAAAAACCCTTTTACTTAATTGGAACTGGAATTTCTCGGTGCTCCTACTCAAGGCTCCAGAACTTCAGAAGCCAAATAGGATTAAGTTCAACTATTTGCATGTTCCTTAAGGATTTCTGTATATGTGGCCGTAATTCCTGGGATTAAGCTCTATCATGGCAGGTTGCTGTTTGTATTTTCCAGTTTTCATCATCTGTTTCACAGGGATCCATTTTTATACAATTACCCATTTGCTGATTTAAAACAGATACTGAATAATCATTAGCTGCCAAAAGATTTGCCATAGATTTTAAATGATAGATGTAGCTTGTGAGTTACTTATATGCTGCAGATACTTTGACCAAGTGCGATTTTCTCACATGTCCACAGTTGACTTGGAAATTTTGCTTGTAATGCATGAAATTCGTGTTTATAAGAATACATATATGAGCTGCCGATGAAGGAGCTGCATGTTCTTTATACTGTGTTACTAAAGCTGCCCCCTAAAAATACATAGCCATGACAGAGCAATTCCTTGGATCTATTCCACATTTTTCCATGCAAGACTTACGAGACTAGCTTCTCTGATCTGCATGATTCAGAGGTCCAGGGCTTTTTATATTCATACCTAGATATTGAAAACCTGTCCATCAATAATGTTACTGTTGGATTTAGGTTAGTCTGGGCATCAAGTTCAAAATGTATTCTGATAGCTACGGAATATTCAATTAAGACAGGTCTGTTTTGAAGAAGGAATTTGCAAACTTATCAGTAAGCTGCTTGAGAAAGCAAGTCTGAATAGAAGCTTGTTAACCATTTTTTTTTTTTTTCAGGTATCATTTATCTGTAGGAATTACTGAAGACTGAACACTATTTAAATTAAAATAAGCAATCTCAGTTTATATCAATTGTAAAAATGTTTTCAGTTTTTGTTCATAAATGGCGATGCTGTTTTCTTGAACGTAAATAAATTTCTCCTTAATGTTCAGTCAGAACTGTGTTACTCAAGTACTTTGCCATGTTGTCATAAAGCAAGTAACGCCAATAAACAATGAGAAAGCTTAGTTGGATAATACTAATAACCAACTATAATTCCACTAATTATTATATAATTATTAGAATTGTATATTTTTTAACTGTTTCCAACTGTGTTGGGATTTTCAGCAAAGACACAAAAAGCTTAGCACTCAAACTTTTCATGACAGAATTAAGACAGAATTTTCATGAAGAAATTTGCACCACTGATGCTCATACTATACATGTTATTTTGAAAGGGAACGTCAGTCATCAGTACCTTCTACTCTTCTCCATTTATGTAAAGTATGTTCATTTACACGCAACCAAATTCAAAGTATGTGTGGGGATGAAAGAGGTGATAGTGCTAAACAAAAGCAACTAAGTAGAAAGACCATTTTAGTAATTTAAACTAGATTCTTGTGCCATTATAAACAATCTGTAAACTGAAATAAAACAACCTGTCAATTTAGGCAAGTGGGAACTACTTTTACAGTCTGCACACAGTATCTGCATGGAACGTTATGTTCAATAATCTTGTTTTTATATAATGCATTGAGCTAGATGGATCTTATTATATAGTATGAAGTACATTGATTCACTTTAGTGAATTATTTCACTTTAGAGGCATTCAGGAATGAACAGTTTTGTCTTTCTGGGGGACAGAAGTGGGAAACAGGTGCAGCTGGATTATTTCCTGACAAAGGAAAAACAGTTGAGACAAACCTGTTGTTCAAAGGCAAAAAAAAATAGACAAGAAGGGAAACTTCTTGAATCCATGCAAAAAAAGCTTTCAAGACAAAATGAGAAAGGCATAGAAAACTGAAACTCTAATGACCAGATGAAGATTTTCTAATTCATTTCAATTTTCCCTCATTCCAATATATTGTATTTAATCTTGCCCAACTTTGCTTAGCTGAGATTTGTGTATTATACACTATATTGCAGTTTGAATTGTAAGCTATTGTCATCAGCTAAAAAAAGACAGATTTCTCCACTGTAATTTCATATGGCCTAGTTAACTGTTTGCATACCCAGCAGTGCAAATTTACATAATAACTATGACATGGTCACAATTTAAAACTTTGCACATTTTAAGTACCACTGCAATAGTTGAAAGGTTCTCACTGACAGGAAAGGATGAAGTGCCACCATAAAAATTACTATTTGTCTAATATCCGTGTACTTTTGAATCTCATTTACAGTAAAAATGTTTTTAAAACTTGGTTTTCAGTCTTTCAACTTGATTTATTTTTCCTCCTTTCACAAATTCCCAAAATATTAGTCAGATCAGAAAGAAGTCTTTCATGATAACATCTTCAGAACCAAAAGACAAGGCAAAGCAAAAATCCTAGACAGATTTTTTTTGGTAAATTATTCTTAAGTTTTGCATGCCTTAGTAACTTTTAAAGAAGGAGCTAATTTCTGGTATGATAAATCCATGTCTTGCATGTAAAATGCTTTCAAATTAATTAAGAACAAAAGTGACCCTCCTCTTCCTGAAATTCAGTCACCATTACAGCTAAGTATCCTTGAACAACCCTGAGTACTGTAATATGGAAAAAAAAAAAAAAAACACAACAAAAACCCCTCAGAATTATTTACCGTCCCGAGATTTCCAACATTTATGTTACTCTGTCTTTGTAGACAATAAAAATATTTTCAAGAACACAGAGAGCTTTGAATAATCAATGTAGAAGTGATTCAATGATGATATGGGTGAGATGCAAACATCCAGATGAGTGTCTTGCACACAAGGCTACTGGCTAGACCTCTTGGAGCTCTCGTAACTTCTACAGATTTTAGAATTAAGTCTTTCAGAAGTCTTTCAGAGCAGTCTGTACAGTCATTGTTTTAATTTAACAACAAAAGACTGGGATCCAATAATGGTGTCAAGATCGTTTAAGTATTTCCACAGAGGACTGCAAGTTCACCAGGAGAATGGAAGACACATAATGTAGTGCAATCAATATCAGAACAGAAATTACTGCAAATTGCTGTGAGGTTTCTCTTCCCCGGACTTAAAAATCTTTTCTATATGAAATAGAAGCCAGAATACATTAACTCTGTTAGAGTCCTTTTTCTTTAATCACACATTTAACAAAATGTTTATAATTAAGATACATATAAGCTAAGTGATTTAAATGATAAGTAATTTAAACTCTTAGTTAAGGCTTTCAACTAATACAAATAGACAAAGCAGAAGGAGCCTGTCTAATCTGGTTTTTGGTGGGTTTTTTTTGTTGTTGTTTTTGGTTTTTTTTTGTTTTTTTGTGTGTTTTTTTGTTTGTTTGTTTTTTTTTCTCTACAGAATGACAGAATACAGGATTTTGTTATGGAATGGAAGTACT
Organism: Pedionomus torquatus; assembly: GCA_013398155.1. Taxonomy (NCBI): domain Eukaryota; kingdom Metazoa; phylum Chordata; class Aves; order Charadriiformes; family Pedionomidae; genus Pedionomus; species Pedionomus torquatus. The sequence goes on along the minus strand of VZRU01021159.1, from coordinate 37,082 downwards.
CCTGTGTTACTGTGTTCAATTGTTCATGAGCTGAGGAGAGGTAGTCTTTGATTTATCTTGTAACAGTTTTCCCAGAACAGAGTAACAGAATCACAAAACATGAAAGTTGGAAGAGACCTGTGGAGATCATCTAGTCCTATTCCCTGCTCAAAACAAGGTTAACTTTGACACCAGAATTGGTTACTTGGAATAAAAACTGCAACCATAGATTATCAGGAATTTATTTTCTTCAATAGTCTTAATGTCTCTGAATAGTTCTGCTAAACTTTGTCTAGAGTCTCTGTGGCAGCCTTACAAGCAATTTAGAGAGATATTTATGGGGTTTTTCAAGTTCTTAAATACTGCTTGGATTCCTCTATGGTGTCATTATATCTAGCCGATTGGAGTTTTGATCCTTTTTACCACATTTGATACAACTCACATGGTTTTATGAACACCTTCCTGCATCTAACAACTTCTCTTGTCCTGCTTTTTACCTATACTGATTTAGCCATGTCTTTTAAATATGTATCTACCCTGAGCATGTGATATAGTATTTTGACAGTCACACGGCAAAAATCCTTCTCCTTTTCACAGGCTACTTCCTTTTTACCTAGTGCCCCTTTTTAAAGTGTAAGAACAATGTCTAAGATCCTTTGGATCTCCTTACTCCAACAAAGATACTCTAACATCAACACGGCCAATGTTAGAATATACTCCTTGACAACAACATGAAAGAGACCTTGTGCACTTCTCAGAATAAAGTCAGGAAATTACTCTGCTTCTTCAAAAGCTGCTCCTAAAACCAGTCATTTATGTGATCTAAAAATATGGTCTGAATGCTGGACCTAATTAGAACATTTATACTAAAACGGTAAAAAATTAAATAAATAAAATGGTTTCCTCTTGTATTGTTTCTGACCCGCTACAGCAAGTCAAAGTCACTGTAATCACCCTGATCAGGTCACTGGTAATATAATCTTTAATATGATCTATCATATTTATATTACTAATAATATTATGCATAGATTGCACATTTCAGGCCACGAGCGTGTTGATATAACTGCTGAGTTGTTGATATAATTGCTTTATCAATCTGTCTTTACAGTAAACTTCTGTTAACACACGCCAACACTTGCATGTCCTATTCTGTCTTTCCCGTATGTTTTAACTTGATGTTACCCACAGACTATTTTGCTTCTGCTATGTTTTCAACATGATTATTCAGGTTCATTTAGCTTCTTAGCTTCCTTAAAGCTAAGGATTTTAATTTTTCTGTCTTATTTTGAGGCTACAGAAACATGTATAAGCTTCCCTTATTTCCCATTCTTCTAAATGGAATTTAAGTGAGACTTTGTTTGCTCATCATCTCCTACAGCCAGGTTCTTCTTGCTTCTTCTAGCTGGGGATGTATATTTTTTATGAATTCCCACTTCTTTCATTCCAATTGTACTCCTCTGCACTATTCAGCTTTCTCTCAACCTTAAGTTTAAAAAGCTCTCATCTTTTTAAAGTGTCAGGTGCCTGGTCCTATTGGTGTTAAAATGAAGATGCCATTCCTATTACTGGTTCCCTCTAGTTCAAAAATATTCTCAGCTCCCAAAGAATTAGAGCCCCTTTCTTTACTCATGTTCTTTCCACATGGTCTTGCATGTGATTGATAATATTTCAAAGATTGCTACCATGGACATCCTGGTCTTCAGTTACCCATGCTCCATCCTGGGAAGTGTTCAAGGCCAGGCTGGATGGGACTTTGAGTAATCTGCTCTAGTGGGAAGTTTCACTGCCCATGACAGGGGGGTTGAAACTTGATGATCTTTAATGCTCCTTCAAACCCAAACCATTGTATGATTCATTGATCTCTCCGTCTAAGCTTTGCCTTCAAAACCTCTTTGCTAGTTTTCTAGACTTTCAGTAGCTTTAGTGGCTCCTCAATTTCAAAGTTTCAGACTTGCACCCTCTCCTGGGTCTAGCTGACTGAATTAGCAATTTCCCACAAAATGCTACTGACTTCATCTGCTACTTATCAGCCAAATAGATAAAGATTCTCAAATATCAGTACTAGATATAAATTATCACTAATGTTAGTCAACTTAAATACAATGCTGAACAGCAGGTGCAACTACTTCTGAATACAGCTTCCCCTGCCCTGTGTACAGTGCTGGAATTACTGGTGTTATAACTGCATTCAGTGTTAAGAAATGTGCTGCTTTCTTCTATCTTTGTTAAAATTCTAGATATGCAGCTCCTGCAGATCTGAAATCCAGCTGAAGTAGCTGGATTTGGTAAGAAAGGAAGTAAAAAAGATGAATTAGCCAGCTACGTACAGAGTGGAGTGTAAAATCTGGTTCTGTTGCAATTCTAGAGGGATATTTTATTCCTATTCACTTGACTAAGAGTCTATGCTTAATGAGAAGTTATACTTCCAGCATAATAATATATTATCTTTTCTGAACCTGAAGAAAGACTCATTCTACTTAAATGTCACTAACACATATACAGATGAGACAATAGTGTTTTCCAGCTTAGTCTACCAACTTTAATTTTCTTCAACATGACCTTCACTCTCCTGAAATTTTTCCTTCATACTCTCCCTCAGCTTCAGGGCTATCCTAATGAAGTTTATTCTCTGTGCCAAGATGCTGTTTAGTTTAACTACCATATTTGATTATATTTTTAACAAAGTTGCCTTCTTGTGGCTATGCAATTCTTTTTAATAATTGTTTTTTTAATAATAATAATAAATTATTTATAAATAAAATAAAATAATTTAAAATAAATTTTTAAATAATTTTTTTAATAACTGTTAAGCCTTGCAGGAATCCTTAGTGTAACTTTTACGTCTTCTTAAATGGAAGAGGAGGAGGAAACCAGGGGTCTACTACATTGTTCAATTCCTCACTACAGAACATGCTACACAGTGGCACTACCCCCCAGTCAGGAATTTTCTACTTGCGCAGTTTCCAGAGATTTATGTTCTCTTGCAACTTTTCTGCTACTCCATAATTCCATCTAATAATATTTTAGGGAAATCCAGCTTACAGTTCACCCACCTGAAAGGAGGTCAAGCTACATGTCACCAGTGGAATAAATTTTAGAAAAGTGAAATTAAGAATTCTTATCTTAAAGCATTTGCTCAGGACAGGAGAAACCCAAAGGATCCTAGAGTAGTCCATTGAGGCAATGGGAGTCAGGATAACAGTCAAGCCCAGATCCTAAAAAGCTCCTCAGCTCAGGATCCAGCAATAGCTCAACTGCAAGTGTGAATTCCAGCGAATTCTCAAGCTTGAAAATCCTTTCACATTTTCTAGTCTAGGGTAGTTACATACAATGAGTTCAGAAGTCATGCAAATACTGATAGTTGTGAGCACATGAAGACTGCCAATTCCACTGCTCCCTGACTTTCATCCTTCACTCCCTGACCTGGTACATTTTCTCTCCTCCCCTATTGATAATGATGAACAAGTTAAGATGGAAAGGATTAAGATTTCTGTTGAAGAAGAAGGGAGGCTGGTGAGACACAGCTTGCAGGTTCGGAGGGAAAGGCAACTCCCATTGCTCATGCTGGGAAGGAAAGCCTGAAGCACAGTGAAGATATTTCCTCAGTCACTCCCTGAGGAATACCTGCTCCACAAATTGAGGCCTGAACATAGCAATTCACATACATTTATTATTTTAGCAGATGAGGTGCACAGATCTGCCTCTTAGCAGTGCCTTCCAAACACTTAAATGAATCATAAAGAAATGATTATCCATTACTTTTTCATTCCTTTATTTCTTATGTATGAGGACAAATACAAATGAAATACGAATGCAGATAATGCTTCTGTTTAAAAAAACCTCTTTCTTGGTAGTGCTAACAAGCCTATTTTCTATAATTAAAACCTCAAATGTATTCCTGACTGATAATTAATACATCACAGACTCTTAAAATACCCCACAATAATAAATAACCTTCTTAATTGATAAACAATGTATTTTGACATGGGAGTTACAAAACAAAAACAGTGAAAGAAAACTAAATGCATCAGAAGAATGAGTGAATAACACTACGGTTAAATCCAACCCGAATGTTAAGAGGAACTGTTTAACTGCCTGTGTTTATATGTACAAGTCTTTAAATTATTAGCTTGAGGACTGCAGCACCTATTTTGATATAGATGGAAGAAAGGAACAATTTTAGGCAATGATGATTGAGAGCTATCTTGTCCTTGTGTAAAGGCAGAATCTCCCTCTCCCTCTCCCTCTCCTTAAAAGTTAATAAAAGTACTGTCTTTATGGAAAGAAAGAACAGTGTGCATTTAGCCTACTGTGTAATAGGCTTACTCACTAAAAAGACCAAAACAAAGTTAAACACACAGGGGTGACCTGAGGATCTAATAAGTTTTCCATCTGTGAATTAGAAACTGGTAGCTTTTACAGGATTATAAATCACACTGAGAGCTGTATGCTCTCTTATTCTGATCATTTGATCCTTCCAGGTATCAAAGGCCTTTACTTCAGATGAAAGTGGAAGGTTTCCCTTCAGGTTGTCATTCTTTGCAAGTAATATAACTTTACAATGCAATCCAGGTATTATCTGACACTCTAAGAAGACGAACGCAGAGGAGATGGCTGGCAAATTTACAGAACTTTTACTATAATCTGCTAGAGGTAGTTTTTGTTCACTGGGATTTTAGTTCTTTTATTCAGTGACAGATAAATGATTCCCTTATTCAGAAAAGACATGCACATTACACTGGATGAAGATAAGGCCTTTCTGTACCGTCCTTATTACAGTAATTTACTGAAAAAGTTTGGCATTGAATTCCTAAGGTAGTTTGCAAGTAACTTGATGAACAAAATCCTGAGTAAAATAGCAAATTATAGAACTTACATAATTTCAGATAAGTAATATCCAACAATTGTTTTAGTTACCAGACACAGCTGTGATAGTTACTGCCTATAGTATATAAATAATATTCTTATAATATGTGATCTATCCCAGACATACAATTTAAAATCATCATTAGAAAAAGTATTAAATCAGGTAACACAAGAATCAGTCAAAATCAGAAGTTTAGCGTGACAATTAAAATACTTCTCATGTGAAACTATCTTTATCTTTGTTCTTTGCTTTCCCCTTCTCAATGCAGTAAAGTCTCCATTTCCTACTTGTTTTAGCCAGACCTAGTCTCCTTTCCTATGAGATGCTTGGTCCCCGGTTTTGTTAAATCTCTTTCTCCTCCCCTTCTTTCTTGTAGTCTTAACACCTTTATTTCCCTCATACAATCTCTGTCTTCCTTCTCATATCTTCTTTGCCACTTCTCTACTCCAATTTTCTGACTCCTTCTCTCAACATATTTATCCAGCTATTTCATATTTTGACTTATATTGTTTTATATATATATATATATATATATATATCTTGTCC
>VZRU01021159.1:0-31154 GCA_013398155.1 Pedionomus torquatus | reverse complement strand
TATATATATATATATCTTGTCCTTTAACCTTCATATTTATTGGTAGCTCCAGTCTCATTGTCACATCTGTGCTTGGCATTTCTGCCAAATTCAACACTCTTGTCTGACCAGGCTCAGTCCTAGTTTCTCTAGAGGACTCACTCCCCTGTATTTATCTTCTTTCCACTCCTTGTTTGGCTTTTGTTCCCAATGATGCTTTAACACCAATTCTTCCTTCACCTCCTCTGCAGACACCAGCAGAGATGTAGGCAAACACCTCACCAAGAGTAAGGATTCTTACAAGAAACAAGATCCCAGCTTTTATTTCCTGTTTCCAGACACAAATCTGTCACAGGGAAAATTGTGCTTCATCTCTCTACTACTGACGGGAATATAACTAGTCATTCTGTGGTGAGGGCACATGAATCTAGCCTGGAAAAAGTTTGCAAGAAACTGAAATATAAACAGCAACTTAAAAGACTGGGGTGAAACATTTTTCTCAAGGATGTCAAACTAACTGTCATTTTTAAAATTAAAAAATTATTACAGTCATAAAATGCATACTTATCACCCTTGGTTTGCTGACCTAGAACAATTTTTGCGCTAATAGATTTCCTACCTTACACCTAGAATAGTAAACTAAGCAGGGTTAAGGCATGCACTGGGAACATCTGCACTGCCAAAAGCACGCAGCCTGGAAAAGCTCAGCCTATACCACCTGGCACTCTCCCAGACAGGGTCATTGCCATTTTGTGGTCTGGGGATAGCAGAAACTCAAAAATACTCCAAAGAAAAAGAAAAAGAAAAGGAAAAAGAAAAAAAAAGAAAAAGAAAAAGAAAAAGAAAAAGAAAAAGAAAAAGAAAAAGAAAAAGAAAAAGAAAAAGAAAAAGAAAAAGAAAAAGAAAAAGAAAAAGAAAAAGAAAAAGAAAAAGAAAAAGAAAAAGAAAAAGAAAAAGAAAAAGAAAAAGAAAAAGAAAAAGAAAAAGAAAAAGAAAAAGAAAAAGAAAAAGAAAAAGAAAAAGAAAAAGAGATTCAGCTCTGCTCAAATGAATGTTATGCTCATTTTCCACTTAAGTAAAGTACTTCTCCTCCATTGGTTCATGTTAAAAAGAGCTTGTGATACCATTTAAGTGGTGTCAATTAAATATATTGAACAAATTAGTAACAAGTTCTAAAACAGTAGGCAACATTTGTTTTCCTATATAAATTAAACTTAGAATCATAGAATGATTAGAGTTGGAAGGGACCTTAAAGATCATTGAGATCCAACCCCCCTGCCATGGGCAGGGACACCTCCCACTAGGGCAGGTTGCTCAAAGCCTCATCCAGCCTGGCCTTAAACACTTCCAGCGATGGGGCAGCGACAACTTCTCTGAGCAACCTGGTTTAGTACCTCACCACCCTCACAGTAAAGAACTTCTTCCTAATATCCAATTTAAATCTCCCCTCTTCCAATTTAAAACCCTTATCCCTTGTCCTGTCACTACTCTTCCTGACAAAGAGTCCTTCTCCAGCTCTCCTGTAGTCTCCCTTCAGATACTGGAAGGACATTATTAATAGACATTTCACTGCCTTTCTTTTGAGGAGACTACCAAGATTATAAAATCTCTGCGTGGTGAACAAAAATGCCATCTGTTATGCAGTTTCAAAACTACTTCCCAGAAAAAAATGTTCTTGCTTTTATAAAAGTGACTAATTCCTCATTTGAAACAAAAAGAAAAAAAATATCAACTTGTTACAGTCCAGAAGAAGTGAACACTTCTGTATCACATAGTATCTCCATAGGGCTGTATAATATAACTAAAATTTATGTTTTTACTTGGATTTGAATGTAGGCATAAAAGATGTCGTTCTACCTGACAAAAATTCTGTCATATGCTCTGATATTTACAGGTTCATTTTTCTTTTTCAATAACTACTCCAAATTGTAAATTATTCAAAATTCCACCAAATTGGAAACCTGGCAAACAATTTGACATTTCAGACATCTCATGAAATTCAAATTCTTACTCTTGATACCGTATTTTACACCACAAACTGTTGCACCTGCAAAAGCAATACACTCAAACTTGGAAGAAAGTGTCAGACAAAAAAACAACGATGTCTGAGTCTGCTGTTCATTTCCAAATTGTTCACCAGAACTGTTCCTGTATTATCAAGTATACATTAAAATCAGTGGCAAGTCCAGAAAACTACAGCACTTGTGAGTCAACTACAGAAAACAGGTATTTTTAAGACACTGCCTTTGTTCTTTAAGAAAAACTGTTTCATATTGCATTACAACAACGTAGGAAGCCATCCACAATACCTTCAGAATCCTAAGGTTATGGGACATTACCCTTCTATTCAAGGGTTGTAACTTAAAGCATTCTTCCCTAATTGTGTGCAAATATCTGATGGTCTCTGTTTGCCTACTTCGCATTTTACTTACTCATAAGCAACTCTTCCTGTAAAATCCCTTTATAACCATTTATAAACAGTGTGAAGGTCACATTTTGTCTTAAACTGACATTATTGGTCTTTTATTTGTACAAAATATCAAGATAGGGATAATCTGCCTGGGAACATTCTACCCACTCTGACAGTGCTGAAATTCTTTCTCTTTGCATATTAAAATATAATAAGAATTGCATAATATTTATTTCTGTTCCTCATCACTATTCTACTCCATACTCCATTTCTTGGAAGAATGGGCAGTTGGAATATATCATTTTAGCAAAGCTAGAATCATGCAATTAGCAATACCTAAATATACTGAAAGCTCTCGGGGCAGACAACCAAGATGAAGCCATGCCTGATGCTATCTTGCTTCTTTTACCAGAAAGGCACACAAAGAACTTTTTTCCTCTGAACATGAGTGAATACCATCTGGTCCTGGTGTCAGAATAATTTTATTGATTTGTCCCCAAATATCTTCCACTGATACCTTCAGTTAGGGTATTTCTTCAGAGTCATCCTCCACAAAGAAGGGGCACAAAAATTTCCCAATGGGGAAATGACCTCCTCAACGGGGAACACTGATGTTAATTGCTTTAGGATTTTCTTTTGGATATCTCTGTTCAGGAACATAAAATACAAGTCTTCAGTGTATATCAAGTACCCAAATGTACATTACTAATATACACAAATAAATACAAGTCAGTAGAAAAACTAAAAAACAACATACAAAAGAACTGAATGCATCCACATCTCAAAATCCTCCTGTAAAATATCAGTTTAACTACCTGCACTATCAATCACCAAAAATATTATCCCTAGTATTTGATAATTTTTATTATCAGTGACAACTGATTGTTAGAAGGTTATCTAAACCTGCACAGCTTCTGCTGAAGAAGCTGCTCAGGCCTACCTACTGGCTTTTTTGCTAAAATGAGTGGAGAAAAAAATAATAAATCACTGTCAAGACAGTGATTCAGGTAGGGCTAGGTACACATAAAGTCATTTAGGAAGCTCCACAAAGCAAAGTTTCTGTCTCTCTGGTCCTCCAATAAACCAATATTAATTTAACACCTACCAAAGCTGACTCATGATACTCCAGAGTGATCCAGCACAGGAATTCTTAGATGTTACAAACAGCCACAAGAAATGAAGGACTGGTCCTTATGTCGTCTGACCATGAAGCAGTTCAGACGTTGCATCTGAACAGACAGCACATCTTTTACGATCACAGCAATAATATTCTGGAATCTGTGCTGGCAGGTAAATGTTTCATCTAGAAGCAGCACTGGGAAACAGCAAACTAAAGAGCCTGGATCATGCTTACCATTTACTTGTGCCAGCAACAAAGATGAAACTGAAATTAGTGACAGTGTACAAAGAGAATAAAAAGAGAATTGGTATGTCTGCTGTTGCTTTCAACTGTGGCTAAAAACCCTTAAAAAAAGAGCAAAGAAACAGTGAAAACTTAATTAATGACTTGTATTATAAACAGGAGAACTAATGAAGCTTAGTTGTGTACAAATTTGTACCTTTTCTTCTTCAAGTATCCACACCAATGCAGTAACCTCATCACTTTTGCTCTCTCCTAGCCCTTTATATTCTGAGGAAATGATCCCAGTACTAGTTAGCTTGAATTGTGTGTCCAGTAGATACTATTCATATGCCAACAGCATATACCAGGACAAAGTTTTCCTTTAATGAGGGCATTACCTCACAAGAAACTTTTGTGGAATTTGAAAAAAACTTCATTACCCTGAAAACCCCTATGTTTTCATTTTATCATACTCAAATTTGGCTGCAAAGGAATTCTATAGTAAGCAGAATTACCTCCATTTAATTTATATATTAAAATAAATAAATAAATAAACCAGAATGAAACAATGACCAAAAGAAGCAACATAGATTTTACAAACAGGCTTTATTGTAAAATACATACTTTTACTTCAAGAACAGAAAATGTGATAAATAATAAAATGAAATGAAATATTAAAGAACTATTAGGAAACCTAATGGTTGCTGTAATTAAGAACTTTCACTACGAGGATGGTGAGGCCCTGGAACAGGTTGCCCAGGGAACCTGTGGATGCTCCATTCCTGGAAGTGTTCAAGGCCAGGCTGGATGGGGCTTTGGACAACCTGCTCTAGTGGGAGGTGTCCCTGTCCATGGCAGGAGGGTTACAACCAAGTAATCTTTAAGCTCCCTTCCAACCCAAGTCATTCTATGATACTGCAGAGACTTCTGAGGCTTGTCCAGCCCTTGCTGCTCATCACATGGGCAGCAATGATACTCCTAAGGGTACACAGATGAAGAGTGACTACAGAACTCTGGAGGAGGGGTAAAGGGTATAAGAGTCAGCTGGTTTTCTCTTCAGACTTTCCAGTGAAAGAAAAAGTTTCTTATAAAGAAGTGGACACGTCCTGCATGTTAACACCTTACAATGTAGCTGGTGTCAGAGGCAGAGTTTTGGCTTTTATTTCCACAGGAGCCTCTTTAAATAGTGAGAACTATTGAGAAGAGTTGGAATCCAGCCGACCAGACTGGGGAATAGCACCTTTGCTAACTTAGTGAGGAAGGCTTTAAACTAAGTACACCAGGAGAAGGTTACTATAGCCTTAAGAGAAGTGAATGCATGGGGGACAGCCAAGAAGCATCATGATGGAGATGGCTCTTTCCCATTCTTTATAAAAGCAGCATGAGCGGGTACATTCCCAGTGTCTGTACATGAACAAACACAGCATGAGAAACAAGCAAGACTACTTAAAAGTTCGTACACAGTCACAGAGCAACGATCCCACTGGAATTACATACATCCATGTATACATGTGGATAACCTGCATGACTGGACTGCTGCAACAGATGAATATGAGCTCTCAGGGAAGACCAGCTGGAAAGGCAAGGAGGAAGGGGCTGCACTGCATGCAAAGGGCTGAGTCAAATGCACACAATTTTGAGTTGAAACAGAAAATGAGACATTCAGGAGATTATTGGAAAGATAAAGGACAAGTGATATTCTACTAAGAGTCTGACACAGACTCACTGATCAAGCACCGTAGCAGGATGGACTAGATGATTTCCAGATACCTACTCCAATCTAAATTAATCTAGGATCCCACAGTCTTCAGAGCTGGCCTTCTATCACCATTAGGAGTTAACTTATTTTATTCTTGAGTTCTTTCAAAGGTCTTTGGTGATTATCTTCTGATTTTGAAATATTAGTGTATATTTCATCTACAAGTCCCCTACAGATAAGCTTTTTCTATAGTCCTTTTAATCTGACATAGATTCTTTGATGAGTACCCCGTAAAGTGGGGTTCTAGCACAGTAAGTGCTCCAGTTTCTTGCACAATTAAGAGAAACACAAATAATTCATTTTGCATACTCCTTACACCCTTCACTTATCCAAACCAGTCTTTTTATAGTCTCATCATTTGTTTACCATACAAACAACCTGGAAGGTTTTGGTGGTTCTCATGTTTGAAGATCTATCGACATTTATGATGTTCATTGTTCCTTAAAGTATTTTTGCACAACCATATTGTTTTTAGATTTAACCTGCCAGAGTTCATGATCTCTCCTATTTTCTTTATTTGCACACAACTTCAGATTTGGGAAATATACTTCTTGCTTCTAATTATTTCCCTTAATCTGCTTATTTGCCATGCTGAGATATTTTTGCCCTCTCTCAAACCTATTTTAATAGAGAGCATATATATTCAATCTGTCTTTCCAATATAATGCTCTTAAACATTTTCTAGTATGCTTTCAGCTTACTTTTTGGCAAGCACCTTCATCCCTATGCAGTTATTTATGAAGCTGAGCACAAGCAGGGTGTGGATTTTTGATTTGACATGTACTCACCGGATACATTTTACATCCCTGACACGCATAGTGAAACCACTTGTTCTGTGTTGGAACGAGGGTGAATATAAGTTAAATTTTAGATTAAGTTTTGCTAATATAAAATACTTATAATTTTGCTCTTTGAAAAGTCATACTAATTTGAATTGAATTATTATTCCTTCACAAAAAGAGTAACAAAAACAACGTCACAATTCTAACCTGGGTGATTAAATAGAATTCTGGCTACTTTAGAGTGGTTTGTGTCTCTCTGGCTATGATGGACATTAGAAGAAGTTGTTTATTTGAGTACTTGACAAAATGGGTACATCCATGCTGGCTGGATTGCTATTTANATATACTGCATTGTTTGGATGCTTTCAATTACTTTTAACTCCTTTATCATCAATGTACACTATCTAAAGACAAATAAGACCACAATTTTATTTTAACATCTAGTAAAGTTAAACTTTGCAGATTTGCAGACAAAATCTGGCAGTTTCTTGTTTTGGGCTGCAGTGAAGATTAGGTTTCTGTGTACAAAATTTAATTTCTTAAGGACCATTAAGTGTAAGCAAGACTTATTTTTGTAGTCTTCAATTTTCCTTCATTAGAGACAACACCAGAAAACTCAAAGCACTGGTAGGCACAAACTTTTTAAAACTTTTTTTTCATTTGTCATCCTTTTTCTGGTTATTTGCACACTTATCGGAAGCATGACAGATGCGCCAGAACTGCAACGCTAACTCAGGGGGAGGAATGGGAAAATAATTCTCACTGGGGTTGTTGAACATACTGAAAAGCTTAAAGCTCTTTACAAATGTCAGGGAAATTGAAACAATCCCTCTGATGGAGACAAAACATGAAAGAGTCTTTGCTATCATCCTCCTATGTGCATGCCTACCAGACAAAGAATAATTGTAGATACTTTTAAAAAATACTTGTAAAAAAAAGCTTTAAAAGAAGAAATTACATCTTTTTCTATTTAAAAATACGTTTTGAAAAAAAAAAAAGTATCTTCTATTTTCTATGTATGTGACAGTGGATCTTTTCTATCATACAACAACGATTACCAGCAAGGCCCAAATATGTCTTGTAGAAATATTGTTCCTAATGCAAGTCTTGCTTAGACAGAACTTTCAGTAAAAGTCTTTTAACATTATCCTCAATGTCATTTGCAGGAAAAGTATTTCATGTCCTCAATGCTGGGAAGAGGTACTCTCCCTGAGAGCAAAAAACCCCAGCTCTATGTAAGTACTTAAAGACACATGCATTGGCATAACCTTTTCTCTTTTGCCTGTTCTTGCTGCTGCTTTCATGAAAGTGCTGCTTCCAGGGAGCATGCTGGTATCTCTTTAGAGGCACACTTCAGTTCCTACAGTAGAGTTCAGCACAATTACAAAACAGATAACTCCTTTCTGTGGTGCTTTCCAGTAGTGGCTGAGCACCTTGAAAAGTTGTTTATTTAGCCTTGTTAAATGATTGTGCATATTAAATAGAGTTATACTGCTATTCTGTGAATCAATTTTTTTTGAATAGTGAAGTGAAAATACAGCAAAGAAACAAGGAATGGAACTAGATGCAGAGGCTAGAGCTGAAAATTAATCTTCCTGTCTTCCCTCCCTAATTCAAGTGATTGATCACAGGTATGTGTTATAAAAATGAAAGAAGAACAATTTGACCCAATTGTACCTTTTTTGAAAAGTAATGTGAAACTAAATTAAAATTCAAAATTCACTTTCCTTTTCAGTAGCAGGAGAAGCAAAATGCTCTCCTATGTACACTGCGTCTTGTTATATATTTTTACTCTCTGCCCCTTCCTGATGAATTTTAAATCTTAATGAATAGAAACTGATGTGCTTCTGTTGCTTTGCAGTCCTGGTCATAATCGCTTTGCCACTCATTTTTACTTAAGTAGGAGAAAAGCAGGTTCATTTAAATGTGTGTTGGTCACATAAGGAAATCATCAAAAGACACGTACTACAGATGCCTTTTTTGGTGATGTTGACTTCAACTGTTTAGGCAGCAACCGGCTCTAAGTTTCTTCAGCAACTGTGACAAAGCAATAACGCAATGCAAGAAACATAGAAGATGTAGAACACAGCAAAATGTATAAATACTGGTTTTGATCGGAATGCCACTTCTGGGGATTAAAACTAGTTGGAAAGACATAGCTGATCTTAGATTAGCTTTAAGAACAAATGAAGCATAAGCAATACATGTTAAGTATGTATGCACTCCAAAATAAGAGCAAAATCTCTCATTCAGTGTAACATATACATTCCTTGTATCTTGAAGTAGAATTTTTCAAAGAAATTATTTAATCCAAAATGGAAATAAACAGTTATTATTAAAATTCATTACTTTCAATTATAGTTGATTTACTGACATGTGTAAATCACAACACTATTAGTTCACTAGATGTTTAACAAAGTAAAACTAACAAATGTGAATCTAAATGCAAAAATCCAAGTATTTTTCACAGATTGTGAAAATTGAAACTAACAGAATTTCAATTAAATATACAATCCAAAAAGAATGTGGGGTATTCAGAAAAATACAGAGTGGTTTTATTAAATATAGCTTACGCACTATTCTCTGGTATGACAATATATTAATAAAATCTTATACAACTTCGTGAGTATAAGAACTGCATTTCTGTTTGAAAGCATTATCTTCACACATGCATGAAACATGATTATTGAATGACTCACAAAATCATGCACAATGAAATACACTGTTTCATAATGCAGTTTTGTGTTTAAGCAAGATCACAGCTTCCAGAAACCTTCTTCAGTACTTGCATTAAAATGGAAAATATCTACCATAACACAACAAAGCTAAAAGTAGAATGTTACAAGAAAGTGAAGTTTTGTGTAAAGTACACTTTATTATACCAAACAATAGAAGTGAAAAAGTGGACAATTTTTTTGGGAGATAGGCCCTTCATCAGGTCTATTTGAGACTAGAAGAATAGCCTGAAAAGTAGTATGGGCAGCACAGGACTACCATCTCCTATCCTAGTCTTGCTGCTAACCCTACAGAGAGTTTGGCTCCATCTCCATAAAAATCTACACTACATCCATCCATAGCACATAAAACTTTGTTCTGGGTAACCTCTGTGTAAACTTTCACCTCTTTAGCCATCAAATATAACCACCTTTTTGTGGAAGCAGAACGTATGCCTAGGGGTGTAATACGAAGGTACAAAGCTTTTCAGGATACTATTACAGGAGTTTGGAGTTCCACCTCTACATTCCATTATTGAAAATACACACACATATATGATTCTTACAGACAACTTTCAGGATATACATATGCACACACACAAATCAGTATGTCTTAGTGAAAACCATGTGTTTCATGGCTTATATCAGCAATATCCAACACTTAGCTCATACCGTATTCCATTTTAAAAAATCTTGATGTACTTTGTCTTATATTCCTCTTCACATTCTTACACAGAAGTAGTACTTCATCCACCACAGAAACATAACCAACCACAGCATGAAATGCAGCAGCTGTTTAACAGCTTTTGGCAGATATACAAAAAGACTTAATGAGAAGACTGGCCCAGGTAGCCAAAGTTACAGATGAATTAAATAGTGAGAATATCATTACCCAAGCTGAAAATTTGACCAGGATATTAAATTAACCTGTTATCCAAACTGCCATGATACTTTTAGCCTGGTTTAATAAATATGAAAGCAACCACCTCTATGTCACTGTCTAAATCATCTGTCTCCCATTTGTTTCCTTCCTTCCTACAATAGCTTTTGAGTTTTTTGGCCAATTTCAACCAAATTCAAAAGGCAAGGAAAGGTCTCAGAAATATTACATACCTACAAACTTTCTGAAAATGAGACAGAAGAGTGAAAGAACCCCATTTATGTCTCCATTGAGAGACTGCAATGGGCAAAAGGACCTTATTAGATAGCAGAAACCCTGTACGAGAGAAAGATCTAGTAAATGTCTCTGTTACAGAAAACCTCCAGCCACTGCTTGTTAACTATCTAAGACAATCAACTTTGAAAAATAAGTCCACGGGAAATCCAGCTTGCTGAATTCCAAGTCATGAAAATAATTAAAAACTGTAAGAGGACCTGGGATTTGTATCTCATGTAAAAGGCATTACTTTGCATGGGACGGAATAAATCTCACACGGCTGTTCAAGCAAGAGCATCTTCATACACCCAACCTTTCTGTGCCTTTTGACAGAGGCTTGGCTATGGATGATATACTAGATCCATTTATTTCTTTCAACTGTTCCTCCAAAACTCTTTTCCCTTAGCTTAAAACATACATTCTTGCATGAGTATTCTCAACAGTATTCTCACATCGGTACAATTACCAGCCTATTACAGTAAGGATGAATGTTGTATCTTCACAGTGTTACTAAAGCCTTATGATTATGAACAAGAACTAAAATATAACCTGTTTTTAAACACCAAGTTTTCAACCAGGAAGAAGTTGCACATAATTAGCAAAGTGTAAAGGTTTAGAAAAGAGATTTTAAATTGTTTCCTCTAATGTTGGTCTTAATTTGATCTTATTTTTAATTTAACTCCACACAATGGTTCTTACCCTTTGGTGGTGTTCTAGAACCACTTGTTCTTCATTAAGTAATGAAATGAAGGTCTATATTTAATATATGAATATCACATTTGTTTATAAGATAAAGGGACATTCATCTCAGCCAAAGTGACATCAGTTGTCACTATGCATCACAACCAAAACTTCCAAAATCTTAACTGATTGCAAACTTTCTGAACTCTGGCACAAAGTTACTACAGTTCACTCACATGGATTACTGATTTGGATGTGGCTGTGCATGCCAGACTTCATCTCACCAAAGACAAGTAACACCAACCGTACTTACCTAGGCCCTCTCCACAGCCAATGGAGAGAAGCAGATAATTCTAGGACATAATCCATCTTCCCCTCAAGTGAGACATGATTTAAGATAGGTATCATGAAACCCCCCATATTGCTATAAAATATGCCTATTTGTCTGGTGTTGATGCAGTCAAATCACATTCCTACACTTTGGCAACATCCTGTTTTAGGAACTTATCTGCTCATTCTGATGCATGATACAATATGCAGTGTGAGCACCTGTCGGTGGTGAGACACCAAGTATCATCCATTTAATCATTTGATAATGAATCAGTAACCCACCAATACCTAGTTAGCAGTTTTCTTTCAGTCAGTGAAATTAACCAAGAGAAAATGTATTTGAATTCAAGGAAATTACAAGCAGAACTCTGTATACATATAGTTGGATGCCTCATATTAATTCAAGTACACTTCACAGAAGTTAGAACTGATTTTGTAATATTTCTCCAGAAAGAAGTTTATTATCACATTGTCACGTCAAAAAGAAGTGTTCAGCAGAAGCACAGATCTGTTCTTTACTAAATTTAACTTTCGGTGTGTGATAAATTGAGAAAAATGTAGAACTACAAATATCAGTGGTTTACTACTGCAAATCTGATATTTATATAAGGACAATAGTATGATATTATAAAAGATATAAGAAGTACTAAAAGTTAGCTTCTTAATATTACACAAGTGCAAGTTCAAACTACGAAGCTTAATACTGCAAAGTAAAACAAGTATAATTAAACTATCAGAATCTAAAATAATAATTGTGTATAAAAATGAACACATAAATTTAGGTCCTAAAATAAATCACAGAGGCATTCACATGATAGCTGAATGAGGACAGAATCAGCCTGAACCGTTGCACAGAAAATCAGATGGGGGAGAAACTCAATACATCCACATAACAAACAAAAACCAATTCAATTATTAATATGCTAATATTTCAATACAGATATAAAAATAAATTTAAGAAAATCCTACTTACCTTAGAGTTCTGAAATAAACTAGACTTCTTAATAAACGATAATCGGTCTCTTCCCAAGAGAGAATTGTCTAACTTTTCCCCTACTTTCAAATCTGGTGTGGAAGATATTTTAGGCCTGGCCAGATACCACTGGAAGAAAATTCGTTCACATGTTTGGCTGTGTTTTGCATTCCATCCTGTTGCTTTGGCATAGAGACACAGCTAATTATAATCTGTGACATAAGCGACTAATTCTACTGCTAAAATAGTTGTGTACTGACTCCAGAAATGAACTGCTCCAGTGTAAGACATAACCAATCCATAATGCATACTAAAATGGCCCAACCTGTCACATAATGCCAATTGCTTTATTAAATTCTGACAATATGCAGCACTTCATAGAATCTGCACCTAAAAACAATAGCATTAACAGTCAGCTGCTAACAGCACTCAGTGCAAAATCAGAAACACAGAAGATTTCTGCTTTCTCTTACGAATCCATATGTAACATCCAACTGAATTTTAATAGTAGTTTTTTCTGAAAACTTTTTATTTTAATGCTAACATTCTAACTACAGTCTAATTGGCTGGTATATAAAGTCTCTTTAAAAAAAGAAATTACATTTATTGTAATATATCCCTAATACTACATATGAAATTTATACAATAACTACCCTAATGATTACCAAGCCTTCCAAAAAAGTTAAGCCATTCTTAGTATTTAAGGAAAATGCATATACACATCAAAAGCTATTAAAAAGAAAGTTGCTTCTATTACATATTTTAAGATGACATTATAGGAATTATGAGAGAACTTTTTTCAGTGATATTTAAGCTTTGGGTTCTCAAATTCAGAAACAAGAATTCCAGCCTGGCACTGCTTACCTTTGACTGACTATACAAATACTGACCAAAAGAATCTCTGTTCAACCTACAGTATTTTAGAGTCTGTGCTGGTAGCTGTCTGTAATTTAAAAAGCATTAAACCATACATTTGTAAGATTCACAGAATAAATATTTTGTGCCATGTGAAGCATTGCAGTCATCAGCCGTACTTTTGGGCAATTTCATTTCCCAAAGCACAGTGTTTCCTTTTTTCTAGCCACGCACTCACGCTGTTATCATGCCTTAGAAGATGAAGCTCCCATTTAGCAGTTCAGACATTTAACAGCTGCAGATCATAAATTTAGGTCTGACACATACCCAACTGGCTAACATATACTTTTTCCCTTTATGAATTCTGTGGCCATTAATCCTTTATCAGACTCTGTTTACATATACAAATGGAGAAGTTCTTTTCTGTATAAAAGGAATTAATTCACTGGTATCTGACAAAAATAACAAATAATTTTCATAATAAAATATTTATCAATATCTTTAAAACAGCCGCTATATTTAATCTCATGAATTTATGCAAGATAAATGGGGATGAAAGCATTTGTAGCTTGTGTTAATATCAAAGCTCTTCTTGATTTGAAATTCTCTGTAAGTATTAGAGAAAGAAACCTACAAATGCCAGATAGTTTGGAAGGGTTCATTATGCAGTCATTATTCAGATGATTGGGTATTCATATATAGGGATTTCCTGCAAAATCTTTTGTCCATTCTTGGAGAAAAGCTGAGGATCTGATAAAACTGGATAGAAGACCCCAAAAAAGCAACATTTTAACTGCATTTTAATATTTTCCTTTTGGAATATTTGCAATTTTTTTGATTTCTCAATTTATAAAAATGATTGACTAACACCACACCCAGCTATATAGAGAGAATAGATTGTACCACCCAGTAGGTCTCTCTAGGGACAGAACTTCTGTGTTATTTATCACGTACGATTATTTTTTTTTGGCCTAGACTCATTATGTCTTTTGTCTGCTCTTGTACTTACCTAAAATCTGCAAAGTAGAGATTCTAAAAATGAAAAGAACAAATAAATACCTCAATTAGTATCTTCTGAAGTTCTCATGAAGCAGGACTGAAGCGAGGGCAACTGTTAGTGAGTTCTGTATCATCTGAAGGCAGCTGTCTTCCTGTTGAAATGCAAAGAATGGAAAGAGAAAAGAAAAAATTTCCTTAAGTACAGGGAACGAACAAGGTGTACTCCAGAGTTGCCCTCTTGACTACTGCAACTGACCACATCTTACAAGTGATGGACCAAAGTCCACTGAGCTTAAAAATGTCAAACTCAAATGAAACACTGGACACCCAATACCTGTTTGGACTGCAAATGCTCATAACAGCACAGTTTATAGTTAATGAGAGAGAAAAATTCCTCTAAATTGTATGTGAAAAATAACGGAAACATTTCTGTTGCAATGTTAAAATTCCATCTAGCATTAGAAAGTATTAGTATAATGAACAATTACTTCAATTATGGGTTTTCATTGCATTTGTACAAAAATGTTCCTCTTAGTCAAGTAATGATCTTCATAGTTAAAGACGCCTCACCAAAAACTGCCAATCTCCATTTCAATTAGATTTTGAATGTCCATGACTGACAACTTAAGTCCTGGAAAGGTAACTAAGCAAACATCTTCATCTTCCACATTGTCAGAGACCATTTATACCAGCTTATACCAGTTGCCTAACTAGAAGTACTTGCAAACTTATGCTATGACAAAGCAATGGAAAAAGACACATAAATTGTCATTTGAATATTCTGCCATTAAAGGATGTCACTTTTTTTAGAGCAAAAATTTAGAATTTTGACAAAAATTCCGTGTATACCCACAAGATTTCAAGAACATCTGCTTATCCCCCAAGGTACAAAACACCACAATGGCAGAGAAGACAATGGCTATCAAATATCAGTGCAACTTATTTACCTAGCAGACAAAGAAGCCTTGTGGTCCTATCTATATCAACTTCTCTAACTTACTAGATATTTTGCACATCTGTGATATGTTTAAAGAGGGTGATAAGGATTTGCTAAACACATTTGCTACAGCAATAGAAGAATATTCCAGCCTCTCTGGAAAACAGAGTTTATCTTAGTAATAAAGTACTACACTAGATTTTTACAGTTAATAAGAAGCTTTATTTTAGATGAGACTAGACTAGACTATTTCAATTGGAAGGGACCTGCAATGATCATCTAGATCAACTGCCTGACTAATTCAGGACTTATCAAAAGTTAAAGCATGTTATTCAGGGCATTGTCCAAATGCCTCTTAAACACTGACAGGCTTGGAGCATCAACCACATCTCACTAGGAAGGCTGTTCCACTGTTTGACCACCCTCTTGCCTAATATCTATCCATTCTGAACCTAGCCTGGTGTAACTCTGCACCATTCCCACATGTCCTGTCACTGGATACCAGGGAGAAGAGATGAGCATATCAGGGAGAACAGATCAGCAATTATTAAGCTACAAATTCAGTTCTCCATGTTAGACTCTCTCTGTTCATCGAAAGGCAGTATGCATCCATAGAGACTTATATACTGTAGTAAAGAAATCGATAGATTCTAGATCATATGTGCAGTCAAAAGAGCATCTGGCCAGTACCAGAATCATGCTCTGACTTCATTTGCAGTATCTTTCTCTTTGTGGCCTAAAATTAGTCAGTCACACTCCCTCCTCAGAAAAATAACAAGATGCCCTGAGCCTCTTGTATCCCCAAAACTGCATTGCAGGAGATAGTTAATATCAACAAAGTTAACTAAGACCAGAAGTTCTCTACTGCTGAACAACTGTTATTATGTGGCAAACAGTAGATAAAAGTAAAATTAGACTCTACAGATGCATAAATCCAGATGAAACACGAGTTTTGCCATATGAAATATTAACAGTAATCTCCATAAAGTTTCAGAAAGGTCACAGAAGCAGTTTACATTAATGAAAAATAGCACACATTTTGGAAAAAAAAGTAAAATTCACATGAATTTATATACCTATTTGCATTAACAAATTAAAAAAAAAAAAGTATCACATACTAATATTTACATACTAGAATCATGAAACACAAAAAACCAAAACCAGCCACATTCTCAAACAATTAAAGTGGGGGGTAATTTTATTCACAGTCAGAAAATATAAAAAGTAATTGGTTACTACCAAGAACTGAGGGGAAATATTCCAGGCTTCTTGATTCTTTTTCTTGTGCATATTAGTCACTTGTATGATAATAATGATGCAACAGAAAAATCACCTTTTCAGAATTTTTTCCAGTTTTCCTGACATCCCACTACTGTTAGAGGCTCTAATATGATATGAAACAAGAACTGTTGGAAAAAGTTGTTTTAGTGTTTCCCTCTAAAGCATTTAGAGTTGGCTACGTTTGATTTACTTTTTAAACTTGTAAGGGATAGCACAGCAGGCCATTTATTGATGGATTGAGACCTCACCCCTTCCTAAGAATAGGGCTGTGGTGAATATCTAGAATGGGATGTCATCATCTAAAGTTGAGCAAAACAGTGAGCCAAAGGAGGACTGAATCACATATAAATAGAAACAAACATTTGAAAGTTGCTGTTGTGCGTATTAAGGCTATAAAAATGTGATTGGTTTAAATTGTTACTTAAACAAAGTGGAAAATACTCCACTGGGAACCTTTTAGAACACAAAGACAGGGCCCCCAAATATACAAGTCTTTAAGAGACATCTGCCTAGACCATTTCAATGACACCAAGCTGAGTGGTGTGGTCAACATGCCAGAGGGATGCCATCCAGAGGGACCTGGGCAAGCTAGAGAGGTGAGCCTATGAAAACCTCATAAAGTTCAACAAGGTCAAGTGCAAGATTTTCATTATCAATACAGACTGGGGGATAATGTGAAAGAGAGCAGCCCTGCAGAAAAGGACTTGGGGATACTGGTGGATGAAAAGCCAGACATGAGCCAGCAATGCACACTCACAGCCCAGAAGGCAAAGTGCATCCTGGACTGCATCAAAAGAAGCACGGCAAGCAGGTTGTGAGAGGTGATTCGCCTCCTCTGCTCTGCTCTTGTGAGACCACACCCGGAGCACTGCGTCCAGCTCTGGAGTCCTCAGCACAAGAAGGACATGGACCTGTCAGAGTGGGTCCACAGGAGGTCCACAAGGATAATCAGAAGGCTGGAGCACCTTTACTATGAAACGAGGCTGAAAGCGTCAGGGCTGTTCAGCCTGGAGAAGAGAAGGCTGTGGGCTCCTAGACCCTTGCTGTGTTTCTCTCTGCCTTTTATTCCTGGATAAACTAGTGTTTTCTGACATTGTCTTTTTCTGGTTCCATGAGGTCTTACCTGATTTGGTTACTCTTACTCATGGAACACAGCAAGTAAGAAGAGTAAAATGCCCCCAGGTCAGGCAATCTGCCATACCCACCTATGCTTACATTGGCAGAGTATGCAGTAGGATGAATTACCTAATGGACAAAAGGATACACTTCAACAGTTTGCACAGGATAGGCCACATTATAACCAAATTACATATACTCTTAAGTAAGACATATTTCCACTGTTGCTGAATGAAATAATTTGTCACAGACAGTGCAGGAACTGTTATCCAATACTAATTATCCCCTGTGAGTTTTTTTGGTAGCCAAGAAAAAGCCATGTTTCCAGTTTTCCTTTAAAACTATGCTATGAGATACTGAATGATTAACTATTTTCCATTTTACAAGTTGTCATTGTAAAACTGTTCTGAAGTAGATTAGTCTTAATTTTGCACTCAAAATCATACATACTACACCCAATGACTCACTGAAAGAATGTCAGGGAAAAAAGCCCTAGCATTTTAAAACACCAAAAAATGAGGGGGAGAGTTAGAAAAGGCACAATAAAAAGCATTTTTAGTGTTACAAAGTAAAGTAGCCTAAAACACATATACATTAGCTAATATTTTGGAAACTAGAAGAATACAGTATTTTGTAGTATTTCTATTTTTCACTCTGGAAATAAGTCTGAGTCCCCTCAATTCTAAACTGCTATCGTCAGTCTAGACCTGTACCATACAGGTACAGAGACAACCCAGCAAAACACTTCACAGAAAGCATTCCTCACCTCGAAGGCCTGGGCAATCTTTGGTTAACAAAATGCAACTATATTTATGAATATAATTTAATTGATGATATCCTGAGATGACTCCATGGAGACTCTGTACTGAACCACATTTAAGAATGCCAGGCCAATGTGCTTAATTCAGAGATACTTTTCTGGATCAAGATGATAGCCCCCATAAGTCTGACAAGGGAAGCTCAGCATTTAGCAGAGATCCTCAGGAGTTTTTACCCCTTCTGATGTTCAAGGAAGACAAGAATCAGGCCAATGCAAGGAAAGCAGAGAAAGAACAAATGACTTCTCTCACCAACCACCATAATAAAATAGCAATTTGTACTCTGACCTCCTGTGGAAGAAACCTGAACAGCCTTTGAAAAGCAAGAGTAGAAATATACAGGAAATCATCTTTAAGAATCTGGTTTCTAAGTTTTAAATGTGTATAGAGGCAGAACTTTAGTACCAAAGGTCAAGTCACAACCCTTGCTCCATCAGATCTTTTTTGAGTTACCATTCACTATAAAGACTGTAAAAATAATAATTATTAATGATACCCCAACAATCTGTTGACTCTACTGAGATTTTAGATTTCCCCAAATGCAAGCAGAAAAATTAGGCATATGAGAAGTGTATTTAATTGGGAACTTGCCATCTGGCACACGCAAGTAAATTATAAGTGTAGCCCGTTTAATATAGAAGAATCTATAATCAACCAGAGGATAGACCATAAGCTATTTCTTGTTTGATTGAAATGCATAAATTAGGTATGGGAATGGTGTAATTATGTAGTATTTTGAAGGGTTATCCACAAGGCTGAGCTGGGGATAACCACAGCAAGTAGAGTAACTTTAAGTATTTAAGTTTAAATATTGACATAAAACTGACAGATATACATTGATAATTTTGGCATCCTTTAGGAATCTGACACCCTACTTTATCTTATAAAGTTATAACATACTTGGAAAATGAATAGCCGAATTAATTTAAACAAGAAAATACAGCAAGCCTAGCATTCCTTCTGGAGTGCTTTCTGGAGCAGTGTTTATTATAATTGGGTATTCCACTCTGCCACGTAGGCAGGCTGTTGCATTTTTACATGTGCAGTCAAACCATCCAGTCTGTTGGCAAACGGTTGCAGTACCAAACATAAAGCCAAGCCACAGACCAGCCCCTCCAGCAGGAAACAACTTGGGCCTGTTGGAGATAGTACAGAGGAGGGTTACAAAGATGATCAGAGGCCTGGAGCTGCCCTCTTACAAGGACAGGCTGAGAGACTTGGGGTTGTTCAGCCTGGAGAAGGCTCCAGGTAGACCTTATAGCAGCCTGCCAGGACTTAAAAGGGGTCTGCAGAGAGACGGGCAGGGACTTTTTATCAGGGAGTGGAGTAACAGGATGAGAGGTAATGGTTTTAAACTGAAAGAGAAGAGGTTTAGTTTAGATATTAGGAAGAAGTTCTTTACTGTGAGGGTGGTGAAGCACTGGAACAGGTTGCCCAGAGAAGCTGTGGCTGCCCCATCCCTGGGAGTGTTCAAGGCCAGGCTGGATGGGACTTTGAGCAACCTGGTGTAGTGGGAGGTGTCCCTGTCCATGGCAGGGGGCTTGGAACTCGATGGTCTTTAAGGTCCCTTCCAACCCAAACCAGTCTATGATTCTATGACTCTCTGAACTTCCAGAAACTCACTGTCCATTTCCTAAGATAAAGATATTTGACAACCTCTGACCTACTCTGTTATGGGTTTTTTTAAATTAATTTGAGCAGACAAGCATCAAAATCAGCGTAAAAGTGTATTGTCCTGGTCAGCTACTGTACAAAACAGAATGTACCCCTTTATTCACAGTGTAATTACCTGCATCTATGGTTTAACCATGACTTACAGGTATCTGTACTGTTTGTAGCATTTTCTAAAGAAATATCCTTGATGTTTCCTGGAATATTGATGGAAGAGGTCTTAAAGGATGACCAGTAACACATAAATAGTCAGTGCCAAGCCCTTCAGATTTCCAGAATGTGCACATATATTTGGGGCTCTTTTTCTTTAATTGTGGTTGTTAGACTTTACAATTAACTGGTTTTAGCTGCCTCATAGGATTCTTAAAATTTGATTCTGGGCTTGGCAAGAAAACATCAATACCAGACCACTTGAGTTTTATATTCTCAAACAAACTCTAGTAGATACTTAATGTACTTTTCTTTCCTAATTAACTGTGCTTGATGTGCTTGAATTTAAGCTTTTTCTTAAGTCAAGAACATATTGATTTACTATCAACAGCTAGTAGTTCTTACTTCTTATAAAATTTAATAGTCCTTGGTTGTTTTCTATATAATAACCCCAAAAGAAGAAAATGAAGCTGCATTTTAAAAACAGACATATAACCAATACATATGTGGGTGCATGTCATAATACATACAGTTATGTCACCAAATTCCCCTAAAAGTCTCTACTGGCAACCACATGACTGAGAAAACAAAAAGGCTTGGTTTTTTAGGCTACTGAAATAGTTCAAGAGGAAAAGCTCTGGGTTTTCCAGGAAGAGAAGCAGTATTTTTGGATCCTTGTGTTCTCCTTAAGTTTTTAAGACTAAATCAAGGAGGGGTTGGTATTTTGACACCTGGGGACAGAAAAGAAGTTTCCTGCAGCCATACTGATTTCCATGACAGGATCCCTGAATATGTTGTTAGCTGAAGATGGGGAAATCAGGGAAGACAGAAACTGAATGTTGTATTTGTGATACCAGCATCCAGCAGCACATATCAATACCCTTCCTGCAGCCACATGGATGGCCAAGTGACTGTTACACTTGAAGATAATGACTCACTTTCAGGTTACATATTTGGAAATTGTTTGGAAGGAGTTGAATAAAAATGTCTTTGGACTGTTGTCAGGGAACCACAGCATTACCATTCTGTGGGGTTGGAAGGAAGGAACCTCAGGAAACCATTTAGTCCAGCACCCTTGCCAAAGCAGGTCCACCTAGAGCATGTTGCACAGGTTGAACATGTCCAGAGATGGAGACTCCACCACTGCTCTGGTCAGCCTGTTCCAGTACTGTGGCACCCTCAAAGCAAGGAAGTTCCACCTCATGTTTAGATGGAAGTTCCTACGTTCAAGTTTTTGGCCATTTCCTCTTGTGCTGTCACTCAGCACCACTGAAAAAAGACTGGTCCCTTTCTCTTGACAGCCACCCTTGAAATTCAATCCTTGGGGCAGATTGTAACAATGCTTCATGTGAAGGCCATTTATTGAGAGACCAGAGCAAGAGCAGGAGGTAAAGTACTGTAGGAAAGTTTGACCTTATTCTGAGATCAGCTAATGGAAGTAATATCACAGCTGCAAGAGACAGACTCTGAACAAAGACAGAATGTCTTGAGGCTGCTGTTTCAGTAGCCACAGGCAGATACCACTTTCTTACTGATGCTTAATGTGGCGGTTACAGGCTAAGGAGAATAGCCTTAAAGAATTGGAAGACTACCTCTGTGAGCAACAAATCTGTACATACTGAACATTTTCCAGTAACACAGTCCCCAAGATAATACAGGAAATTAGTAGACCCATTTAACCATATATTGTAGCTTCTACAGGAGAGGCCGATAGATAAAAAGAGATTCTTCTGTTCAGGTAGCATTTTATATCCCCATATATTGCAAGGATCTTGTACCCTTCCCTTGTCTTTCACTGCAAGAGAAAAGATTTATACACCTCTCACTGCCAGTCTGTGGTTCTCTGGCAAGTACCAGCTCCGTCTTTTAATGAAACTGGTGGTGGCGATGCTGTTTCTCCACTTATGTTCAAATAATCTGAGATAAATATGTGGGTAGGCTTGGATAGACACTTGGTTAATCCTCAAACCATGGCTTAGAATGGAAAAATCATATAAGGATTTTTATCTTACACCTATGTATTTTAATCTAATAGATCAGGATACAGAGAAATATATGCAATGTTCTGCACTGAGCATTATATGTAGACTTTGTGATATCTAGCAAGGCAATTTTCGAAAAGATACACCAAATATATTAGTATGGTTTCATGGATTACATCAGTGTTTTTTGTTTATTTTGTACTATTATATCTACTTGAGGCATACTCTTAAAGTAGGCCTATACCTTAGATAACTTGCTTCCTTTTCAAATAATCATTTGACATTTGGAACAATGGTTTGCATATGGCCTATACATTCTCAAATAGCCAGCTCCAATTTAAATCTTCTTCTTACACTAGAAAAGATAAGCAGGTAATTTGCATATGTTAATTATTTTATGGTTTAGCAAAAAGTATGGAGGAAATATGTCAATGGAATTTATATTTACTTCAAACATCAGTGTTACACACTCATTTACAACAAAAAAAAACCCAAAACAGCATAATTAACAAAATATTTTGGGCTATATAAATGCTAAATGACATATTAAGAAAATAAATATGACAAGCAAAGGTAGATTCATAATAACAAGTGTGTGCTTAGTAAGCAGAAAAATTAGCATACTTGCTTATATTTCTCTATGAAAAATATAACTATCTTAGAATGATTTTTTCAAATGGTCTTACTGGAAAGGCCACATAAAATTAACTTCTTGTTCTGTGTAGGCTCAGGGAATTGATCCAGAGGAAGGCAAAGGACCCGTTAGAAAGTTGTGCTAAAAAGTAACAAGACAAGGAGATGGACACATATGGCAGCTAACAGTGTGGCAATAATAGTGTGGCTTTCTATGATACCACCACAAACTTGGTGGAGAAAGCCAAAGCAACAGATGTCATCTCCCAGTACTTAAGCAAAGCACTTTGACACTGTCCTACATGACATCCTAGTCTCCAATTGGAAAGTCATGGGTCAGATGGATGGACCACTCCGTGGATAAGGAACTGGCTGGATGGCTGCACTCAAAGGGTTGTGGTCAACAGCTCAATGTCCAAGCGGAGGCTCGTGATGAGTGGTGTCCCTCAAGGTTCAGTACTGGAACCAGTGGTATTTAACATCTTTGTCGGAGACATGGACAGTGGGACAGAATGCACTCTCAGCAAGTTTGCCAACGACACCAAGCTTGGCGGCACAGTAAACATACTGGAGGGAACGGATGCCATCCAGAGGGACCTGGACAGGCTGGAGAGGTGGGCTAGTGCAAATCACATGAAGTTCAACCAAGCCAAGTGCAGGGTCCTGCACCTGGGACATGGCAATCCCAGGCACAAATACAGGTTGGGAGAAGAATGGCTGGAGAGCAGCCCCGAGGAGAAAAACTTGGGAGTGCTCATGGATGAGAAGCTCAACATGAACCGGCAGTGTGTGCTGGCAGCCCAGAAAGCCAATCGTATCCTGGGCTGCATCAAAAGAAGCGTGTCCAGCAGGTCACAGGAGGTGATTCTCCCCCTCTGTGCTCGTGAGACCCCACCTGGAATACTGTGTCCAGCNAACAGGCTGCCCAGGTAAGTTGTGGATGCCCCATCCCTGGAGGTATTCAAGGCCAGGATGGATGGGGCTTTGAGCAAACTGGTCTAGTGGGAAGTGTCCCTGCCCATGGCAGGGCAGTTGGAACTCAATGATTTTAAAGTCCCTTCAAAATCTAACCATTCTATCATTCTTATGAAGGAAAGTTGAAAAAAAAACTACCCCGCGTTATACTTCCTTTGCATTCCCAAAAGGTAACTAAGCATAAATGACCTTAGAGTATTCTTGTTTGATTGTTTATTCTATTGAAATGCCAATTTTCAATTGTGAACTCAGTGAAGGTTCTGTATCACTCCCTCAGAACCAATAATAATTTCAAACTTTGAGAAACATATTTAAAGTGTTTGGTGTAGAAGAAGCACTACTCATAACTGGCTCCCTCTGAAGGATGTTCCCCTGTATTCAGTAGATTGCAATGCTGCATTTGTAAGAATGTCAACTAATAAATTCCAAACCTCATTCCTAAACCAGTCTTATGTAATTAATTACAGTTTCACCTACTTAAATATCAGCCTTGTGACAAAACATTCTGAAGTTGCAGAATGTCACACCAGTAGCCCAAACAAGGAAAATTCTGGATGTGCCAGGTGTTCTGCCTGGAAAGTGGAACTGCAGTCAACCTATAAAGTAGAAGCAGTAACTACAGAAGTCCCAGACAAGTTTAGGGAAAAAAATGAAGTCCTGGTGTATCACATCAATCCTTCTGCCAGAGTTCCCTCACTGCCTTCATAGCTGCTCAGTATGCAGCTGGAATCCAGGTTCCAATATGGGAATAATTAAAGAAATACCAGGACCCTACATAGCTACAACATGACATCAAGCTTTTTTTTTTTTAATTTTTTAAATAACCAGTAAATGAGAAGATTCCTTAGAAAAGTATTTAAGTTTTTAGAAAAGCTTTCTAAAAGTGTTAATTAATTTAAGTTTACCAAATTGTAAATTGTGTATTCTCTTCCACTGTCTGTAAAATAAATGTTACTTTCCACATTAAAATCTGATTTGACGAATCACTATTGAACTCCATTTGAGACAAAATTTGCTCATGTCATATTTACTTTTTAACTGCTTCAACTAATTTACAAAAACATTTAAAAAAAAGTAGCATAAAAGAAAAATATTCACTATCTACCATGCATCTGTTTTTGAAGTTGATGATTTTACAGCTTTTTACTGTAGAGCTTAACTCAAGACTCAAAACTAAATTCTCTTTTCATCAAGCTTCTGTCCGTGAAACTCTAATTCAGCATTACATATGGGAATTCTCCTATCAGCATTCATAAACACAGCACATGACATCAAGCTAAAGAAACAAAGAAACAAAGTGGTTTTTTTTTCCCTCACCCAACATCTTCCACAGCTTCCCAACTGAAACAGCTGTTGCAGCTCTCATCCTTTCTTTACCTTGATATTCTTGCTTAGTTGTGTTTTTGAAGGTACTTATTGTGATTGTAGTTTTCAAAACCACAAGGGAAAATTCTCCTTACCAGTAACAGTGTTCCCCGCTTGGGTAATTCCTCAGAAGGCATATTTATCCTGGTCACAAAAGACTGAAGTCTCCCCTTGCTGCATCCACAGTAGAAATGCTCTAATCCCTGCCCCGCTAACGTTGCCTAAGGCGGAACATGCCCATTGTCATTATTACCACTGCCCCCATCAAACAGTTCCTGATGCAGAAATATATGTAGAAAAGATTTGCCTTTTCTATCTAATGTAAGTATAGACTAGAAACCACTTTCTTCGAGGGGCTCATGAAAGTATTCTAACAGCAGCAGACGGCATGCACTACCCAACCATCAACTAAACAGTGGTGGTTCAAAAAGTTCCATTATAGAAGTGACTGCAGACATTGGGAATGGTGCAGTGCTTGATATGTGACATTAAGGCAAGATATCTGAGGTGAGATGTTAAAGAACACAGCTACAGAGGTCCAGTAAAATGCTGGTATCACAACTGGACCAAACACAACACCACATATGATGGGACAAATTGCTACACTGAAACAACAGAATCCACTTCCAACAGCGGAAATTAAGAGTTTGGGAAACCTTCTGTAAGGCTTACACATGTAAAGATAAAGTAAGAACACTCTTTAGGTCTTGAGTACTTAACAACACAGAGTAGGCTTGAGAAGCATAAGCCCAAGAAAGAACACATGGAGGTGGATTTCCCAGACTAATGTAATGGCATTTTGATAAAACAAAGAAAGCATCAAGGAAATATACTGAGGAAAATTTTGTCTTTCAAAAAGACAATATGGCAGTTGGACCAGTTGATCATTGAAGGTCCCTTCCAACTGAATTATTTTGTTTTACTTTATTCAAACACAATTTATATTTCCTTAACCTGGATTTCATTTTCTACTCTACTGTCTCATCGTTCAGCATCAGAAGGTCCTTCTGAAATTTTTCAATTGATCCTAATTCTTACTTCTTTTGAAATACTAGAACTCCAAACCCCTGCACAGCCTTCTTCTAGGTATTTTTCATGATAGTACAAGTCCTGTGCATTGTGCAAGACCTGAGTTATGTGAATAGGTCTCAGCACAGATGGTTGCAGATCTCCACAGACAATGTTTCTCCACCACAAAAATTTAACATATATTCCTACTCTCTGTTTTTTTACATTTTAGCAATCTGTTCATCCTTTTGATACCCTTCTACTTGTGCCATGGCTGCTTAATTTCTTAAACTGTGGCTTAGAGATTCTCTTGAAAGCTTTCTGGAAACCTGAGGAACCTATAATCAACAAGATAATTTTTACTGATGTAATTCCCCAGTGCAGGAAGACATGATGTCATGCATCTAGAATTAAAATCAAACTGGAATTGTTCAAAAGGCTCATCTAAAGTTTGATAGTAAAAATATCTAGCCAGATTCCAAGTCAAAAGTATAGGGTAATTTGCTTTATCTGCTTCTTTTCCTGGTAGTTTTTCCTTCATGGCACATACTTCAGAAAGTTAAGAATTTATCTCATTTTTTACTTCTTAAGGTACAACAACAAAATCAGTGTCAAAAAGCTGCATCTAAAACTTTCAGATGATCAAAGAACAGAAATTACACATGACAATGGTAAAGACTGTCACAATGCAAAGAAGCTTTTACTATGGCATCCAATTTTCTGAGAACTAAAGAACAAGTATCAAAGTGGTAGAAGTATTAAATTGAAGGTTGAAAACTGTCAACTTTTGATAGGAAGATTATTTTTAAAGCATTAGAAACTCGTCAGATGTTCCTAAATGAAATGAGAGCAAATTAACCGCTTAAATGTTCAGATTTACATGGGACTGGTACACTAAAATACAAAGACAAAAGAGGCAGGTTAGAGGTTATAGAAAGGAAGAAGAGACTATTATACCAAACAAGGGAAAACAAAAGACAGACAAAAGAGAAAGAAAAACACGGCTTTGTGAGGGTTCTGGGTAGTTCTACTGAAAACAAAAGTACTCTCAGAATTATTTAGACATCCCAATACAGAAAAATGGAAGGAAACTCTACAAATCTACGTCTTTGAAGATGCAAAACAGTGTCCTGAAAATAGTTTTATCAATGAAATGTATCAGGTAGTTGAAACTGCAGTCTTTTAATTTGTTTGCTATACATTCTAACAATTCTTTCCTATCTCTCAGTGTTCTTTTTTTTTTTCCTCTTATGAAGCTTTTTTACCTGCTGTTCAGAATTTTCTTGCACATATAATGAAAGAAATATTACTCGTGTAATTCTTGGAAATGGCAAGCTTTACTCACATTCACACTGTGTGCAATACACTTTCTGTGTATTAGTGTCTGCATACACATGCAGGCTGAGTAGCATTTCATCTGGGTGCCTTTTGCATCAGCAGAAATATGCATGTAAAAAAATAAAAAAATAAAAAAAATGTTATGTATGTATGTAATAAACACATACAGAACGACCTTCTCCACTTCTTTCTTTTAGGTACTTCTAGATGTACACTCACAGCATGAGCAAGCTCAGAAAACTCTGCCATACTCAGTAAGTGGAGGTTGATTTTAAAAGCCTCTGAGGAAATCTGCTCTGCCAAAGAAATGCAACATCAGTCCTGCATGCCTTTACAATAACAAACTGGTTACTAAAAATGAGAATGGGATTAACAATAGCCATTATAAAAATACTTAGGCTTAGTATCTTTTTTAACAATTCCACTAATGTGGTTTGAACACAGCATAGATTCAAACTGACAGAACCACCTTTTAATCATTTGGACAGCCTCTGAACAGACATGGTGATGCTCTTTTGATTTCCTGGTAACAAAAACTGCCATGAAAGATCAACAGAATCATAGAAGGATCAAGTAATTCTACCTATTTTTTTTAATTTTTTGTAAAATCCAGACAAACACTGTCTGAGGAACTGTTGTCCCACCTCACCCCTAAAAAAAACCTCCAACCAACCAAACCTGCAAAAAAATCCAAACCCATGATGAGAAACCCATGGTGAGAAAATAAACTTAGTAACACCCTGATTACAATTCCATCCTGGAATTCCAATGCAGCTTTGGAATCTTGAAAGGATCCTGAGAAAATACTGGCAAGGAAAAAATATCCTGAGAAAATCCTGGCAAGGAAAAACTACTGAATACAAAGGATGAGGCTTAAGAGAACTTACATACCTCTAACTTACCCTGACACAGATAACTAGAGATAAAACAGAAGCCTATGACACCTAGAAATTTTAAGTGCTCCAGTCCCAAGACATCTGAGAACTCCCCTTCAACATACTCACTCTAAGCTTGGTTGTTTTCAATATGGATGATTTGCAGATGTATTTTCTACAACTGGCTATGA
The DNA here is from genome assembly GCA_013398155.1 of Pedionomus torquatus. Lineage (NCBI taxonomy): Eukaryota > Metazoa > Chordata > Aves > Charadriiformes > Pedionomidae > Pedionomus > Pedionomus torquatus. The sequence continues at coordinate 2,834 of VZRU01021159.1, read as the reverse complement.
AAAGAATCATATCTGACTCACTTAGGCTTAAGTCATTCCTCAGGAATGAGCTGTGGGTTGGCACACTCCAAAGAAAAGTTCTTCTATTCAATAGGGACAGGTGCCCAGAAAATGGAAGAGCAGGGGTCAGATTATCCCAGGCTTCTACACAGAAAAATTCCAGGCCCAATCGTGATCTCACCTCAACAAGACAATAGTTCAATTTTCTCAACAAAAACCTGTGCAGCGAGGACCAATACTTGATCAAAGCAAACACGCAAATAGAACCATCCTTGGCAAGACAGCTGTTTCCTCCAAACTTTGTAGCACAACATGACCACAGATGCCAAATTACAACATTTCATATTAGCTCATACCGCTGTATCCCATAAAACAGGACAACCCTAAATAAACACCCTGGGATCACAACTTCACCATGGTGACAGCTACAGTAACATCACGTCAAGGCAATTACTGCAAACCAATGTCTTGTATAAACATACTGATAGCATTCAAGAGGTAAGCAGTTCAAAATCAAAGAAACCTATGTTATCAAAGTCCAAAGTGTTCTGAAGTAGCTGCTACACCACTGTAGACTCCTTCTTATATGCAGCAGGGATGCAACTTAACCCTTCAAAAGGTCTCAGCTTGAGAAGAATAGACATGAGATACAAATCATCTCAAGGAACAGGTGTGGTCAGTGGACATCTCCCTCAAGTATTTTTGTGACTGTACTACAATGTTATGTTTCCTGTTACTTATTCTCTGTTATATCGAAATCTTTTCTTTGTCACCCAATGATCCAGCATGAACAGACTGGCTTGAGCGTGAACCCATCTAATATTAACCTACAGTCTGGCCATCAGGGAATCCTCTTGGAAGATGAAATATCTTAGTTGGTAGCTCCAATAGCTACTAACTTTCTGAATTTGATTTCTGATTTCCCTATTCCTTCTCTAGCCTAAGACCAAAAAGGTGAATAGTTCATCAACTATACCTTTTTACAAGTTATTTTAAATAGAATTCAGTACTCTCCAGTGTAAAATAACTCCTCTGCTTCTGTTCTGGAGAACTTTGGACTTCTAAAATTTACAGTCACTGCACTATATATGTCTATTTTACATTAGCCGTATATGCATTATACATCAAGCCATAAATTATTTTAAAGATCTGTTGAACTATGCACTGCAGGTCATATTCAGCACAGACAAATGCCTCCCAAAATATTCCCAGTAAGAAGTAACCTTGAGAAAAGGGGCACCTTGCCAGTCACTGTGTAAAGGTAAGCCCTCATTATGAGGCTGTATTTGGGTTTGCATATTTTAAAAATTTGCATATATAAAGTTCAATGTTACACACAGTATTTCCTTTCTTATAATCTATTAAGAATTAGATTATATTTAGCTTTTTTTTACTTTGCTTTCAGCAGGTAAATTGACATTCTTTATGATACTTATATTTATATCTTTCAAGAACTTCAAGAAACATAGCCCATAAATACAAATTAAATTCTTAACATAAAATCCTGAAAACAGTCTGCCAGAACACATCAATATGAAGAAATTTACATTAATTTGGTTGTGACCTGTAATTTTTCAGGATGACAGCTTGGGCATGTGATGTATTTGCCGAGATCAAGTATTCCCCTCTCAGAAGGACAACGTCTGTAACATTTAACCTGTCCTTAACATCTACTAATGTTTATTATGTCCATTATTCCCAATGTATGTACATGTACCAAATACCTCTCATAATACTTTAAGCAGGTGTGATATATTTTAAGAATATTCTGAACATCTAATATTTACAAATATGTAAGATTTATTATGAGATTGTGGCCTTCAGTGAACTCGACAACAGAATTTATCCTTTTACCTATGCAATATATGTGAGGTATTTGCTTTCACAGTTTAGTGTAAAAGGTGCTTGCTCATTAGCACTGCATGAGTATAATTCACTTGATTTTAGTCTTTTCACAGCTACCCTCTTTTGCAGAGAACCTTCCAAGCCAGGCTATAGGATGAACTAACTGTATCAGCAATAGCAGTCCCATCCACTTCTAGTGCTTTCTTTTCTCTTGATCCTTGCGACAGAAACCAAGGAACAAGCCCTGCACTGGACAACCCCTCTGGGTGGTGGCATGTTCTCAGTGGACCAACGAGCCCACTTCCCATCACAGTGACAAACACAATCTCATGCAAAGGAGAGGCCATAAGTCTCCAGAAAAAGACAGTGGCTGGAAAGAGACAGTCATCAGAGAATGATCCATAGCCTTTTCCCTGTGATTTTTGGGAAGAGTTCAGGAGTAGAGATAAGCAATTGTTTTTGAAGGCAGCAGGTCACTCCAAGCTACTTGGGAGTAGCACACATTGAAGGCTACAGTAAATACTGGAGTAAGCCTAGTATCTGTGGAGTGAGGAAAAAAATTTCTTTTAAAAAATTATTCTAACAGTATTTTTTTTTCCTCAGCTTTGCAGCAATATAAGGGAAAAGTTTAGACCTGAGAGGTTTGGTAACTGTTCTCCCCTCGGCCAGCTACTATGACCTTGTTTGTTAATTATGAAGGAAAACAAAGATATGGTACTTTTGTTTAGCTGAAATATCTGAACTGCCTACTAGGATTGCTTTTGATTAGTAATTACATGCAAGGTCAAGCTGCTTTGACTCCATGCAGTTTTGAAAAGGTACTTCCATGGTTAAGCTACAAAACCACTGTGACCTTAATGTTACTCTCAACTCAAGTTTGACGTAAATATAAAAAACTAATTCCTGTAGCCAGGAAATATTGCAAACAAAAATATAACAGCAAGTCCAGCTGAGAAGTAAATCATAGAATCAAAGAATGGTTAGAGTTG
>VZRU01021158.1:1574-24049 GCA_013398155.1 Pedionomus torquatus | reverse complement strand
CATCCACAAAAGAGGGTATTAATACTCCTGACATCCAGGCAGCTGAGGGGATAGGACTGGGTCTGACATGGGCTGGCAGGGCTGCCCTTGCCCCATGCACAGCTTCTGTACGCCATGAAAACAACGTTAAGATACCCCAGTCATTACATAGGGTTTGGAGAGCTCTTGAACATACACAAAACTATCAAATATATATTTTTTTTTATTATTATTATTCTTTTGTCCCCCCCGCCTTTGCTGCTGCCCTCCCAGTGACCATCACCCACAATCTAAGTTTGCATTGCCAGAACACACCGCATTTTCCATTGCTCCCGCTTAGGAGGCTCCTCGAGCCGCACTGCTCTGGGTGCGAAACTCTTACAAATCCCACCAAAAAAAACCCATCTCTACTCCCTGCTCAACACAACCCACTCAAAAATTCGCAGCCCTTGCTCCTCCAAAGCCATTCTCTGGGCGGCTTCTCCTTCTTGCCTATAGCTTGATGTGGAGGCAGGCAGCTTGGTGTTGGGGGTGGTTTTTAGGGCTGGTCCGGATTTGGTCCCCAGGAGAAGGGGCTGTGCAGCACAGCAGAGGGCACTCCAGCCCACCCAGCCGAGTGGGGAGGACCCCGCTTAAAAGATGTTGCTATCAGCTCTTTCCTTATTGCAGGCAAGTGCTACAGCGATAAATGTTTTCTTGTAAACATGCCATAGATGGAGGTAGGAGCCAACAAAATGGAGATGCCAGAAGCTTTTTGTCTTTGTGATTTAGTTTCTTATTAGAACATGCTACTGGGAAAGAAAAGATATCATTGATAAGACTGACATTAGAGTCAGCCAGTAAAATTAAAACCCCAAGGACTGGACTGGCCCTTTTCTTGTCAGGCAGGAATACAGATTCTCTGCCAAACCGACACTTTCAGGTACTCATAAATGTTAGGGACAAAACTTTCAAATAAAGAAAGAAAGGATTTTTGCTGCCTTCAGTTGTGGCAGAACAGTGCTTCCCACCAGAGCACTCGCCCTCCTGCTCCAGAAGAGGATCCAGCCCCAGGGAGGTGCCGGCAGCTTTGGGTTCAGGGCTGGAAGCACCTTGTGCTTCACCATCCTTCCAAGAAACTAAATGATGCCAGAGAAAGCAAGTCTCGAAGCACCACGGTGTGCTTGTGGATGCACCCAGAGCTTGGAAAGCCACATGCATGGGGTGATGAGAGACAAAACCAGTTCAGCACCAGGTCTGCTTGACATCTGCAGCCTCATGGAGCTAGAGCAGGAGGTATCACAAACACTGGGCTGTTCCTGGCCAAATCTCTGGTTACTTCCCAGAGCTCAGATAAACATTCTGATATATTCTCGCTGGCCTCATTCTCCTCTTGCATTTTTAGACAGAGAAAACCTTGCCCAGTAAGCACATTTTTGCACGACAAGGGTGAACGATCCCTTGTGTGTCTGGGTCATTTATCCCAGGGCACAGAGGGTCGAGCTTTTAAATTCAGCTGCCTTGTTCCCAGCCAGCAGTGCACGCCAAGGCTCCAGCTTCCAGACCCACTGCCCACCAGCACCGTCCTAGTGTGGACAACTGCTCCCCACCTTCCACCATGAGGTTTGGGGCTGCTTCGGCTTTCCTGTGCCCACCTCCCCCCAGCAGGTTACACTCCTCTGCCAGCTTTGGGTGCATGGCAGAGCTCTGCACATCTCCTCTCGGCTTCATCTTCCAAGAGTAAAGGGGGAAACAGCAGGTCAATGAGGAAAGATGGACCAGTAACGTGCACTGCTCATATATGGATCTAACCAAGCACTGCTCCTTGTGATTGCACATTTTAGGGATGTGCCTATCTTAGAATTAAACCTTTACAATAATCTTTCAGCAAGTACTTACAAAAATCTTACAAATAAGCCCTTCTGTATGTGGTCAACTATAGGCATGGGGAAGGTGTTGGGAATGAAACCCTCCTCTGATTTTGCAGTACCAGCCCGGTGGCCACACGCCGGGCAGTGAAAAAGCAGCAGCAGCTAGACAGGCTCACAAGAGGGCTTTCTTAATAAGTTCTGATTAATAGACACCAAGTTCCTCCTCTCCCTGCCCCTTCCACAGCCTCTCCATAATCAGCCGCCCCAACCCGCTTTGACACGTGTGTTCTACCTGAGTCTTACACCGATGTTACATGTCATTAACAAAACATAAACCAGCGGTCGCATCTTAACGGGAAAAGTTAAATCTCTTTATGCAGTTAAATAAAGATACCTTGTCCAGTCATTAAGAAGTGATTAGCTTATCTAAGAAATAACAGCGCTAGGGCTGTCAGACTGGCACACAAACACTAAAAAGAGCAGGGATCAGATATCACATTAGGCTAATTATAAAGAGAAGAAAAGACAAGCAGAAGCATAAAATAGCCATGTGGACAGTATTTTGCTGGATTTTTTCTTTGCACGGAAAAGGCTAAACGCATTCTGCAAAAGAGAAATTTGCGTGTTAAAAAAATTCCTCTCCTGGTATTATTCATTTAGTACTGTACGTAAGCAGGCAGCGCACATGCGTGCAGTTCTCCAGGTCATGCAAAGCAGTGGCCAAGTCCTGGTAAGGACCAAGCTTCTCAAACCTAACAGAAATCCTTAAATCTCTGCACAATCAAGTCCTGGTAAGGACCAAGCTTCTCAAACCTAACAGAAATCCTTAAATCTCTGCACAATCCACCTGCAGCACAACCCCAGCCCTTGGAGCCTTTGCACAGCAGAAGGGGCAGGGCAACACAGCACATCCCACTCAGCCCCTCACCATGGCCACATTCCTCCTCCTGGCCAGCCACAGAAACCCCCTCAGCATTTTTGGAGATGAGGTAGACTCAGTTTCTTGCCAATTCTGATGTGTTCACCAGAGTCCTCTTGCCCAGCCCCAAAGTTCAAAGGTGCTTAATATTCATCCGTAAGAAGCTAAGAAACTTTCCCACAGTTTGTAACCTGCTTATGCTCCTAGAAATAAGGTTCATTTGTCCTCCCACTGTTATCCACCAGCTGGATGACTTCTACCTGCATGTCCCCCCTTCCCACCACACTCCATGGCTTCAAGTGCCTGAGCTGAGCATCGCTTCTGCAGCAGCCACACCATCCTCGAGCAAAATTCATGGGCCAGCTGTTCTAAAAAATCCACCTTACACATTTTGCTCTCAGGTTATTTTGGGGGAAAAAAATCTCAGCTTCTAAGACCAGGAGACAAAAATCCAGTATACCGAGGCAGAAGCTGCTCAAGAGGAAAATGCTGCAGTAGAGAAGCAGCAAAGCTCTCGAGTCCTCACCAGAGAGAATATCCTGCTCCTCCTGGAGTGATGGCTGTAGCTGACCTCCCTCCTCAAACAAACCACATGGGTCTTTTCTCACTCAAAACACAGAGAAGTGATGCTGAAGGCACAGACTGAAACCCCTCTTCTGCCTGTTTTGACCTGGTTTTTTTTTCTCAACAATTTTCTAAACACCCATTGCCTTACAGACCCAGTAGTATCAGCTGGTGAATATCATAGAATGGTTAGAGTTGGAAGGGACCTTCAAGATCATCCAGTTCCAACCCCCCTGCCATGGGCAGGGACACCTCCCACCACACCAGCTTGCTCCAAGCCCCATCCAGCCTGGCCTTGAACCCCTCCAGGGATGGGGCAGCCACAGCTTCTCTGTGCCTCATCACCCTCAGAGCAAAGAAGTTCTTCCTAGAATCTCATCTCAATCTCCCCTCTTCCCATTTAAAACCATCACCCCTTGTCCTGTCACTCCCCTCCCTGACCAATTGTCCCTCTCCTGGAGCTCCCTTCAGATCCTGGAANTTTGTGCCTGGGATTGCCACATCCCAGGTTCAGAAAATATGGAAAGTCTTTGCACCTTACCCACCCAACCTGCAAGACCCAACCAGCTTTGTCAGGAGCATCCAGCAGACCCCAGACCAGGGGCCACCCTGCCACGGGGACACTCACAACCAGAGCTCAGCTGTCAGTGGCAGCATTTGAAACCTACCAAAATCTTGCCACCTGAGAGACTTCAGAGGCAGAAAGCTGGGTGCCTGGCCATGGGGCAGAATTAACTGAGGGTTGTAAGGATCTCAATTTTAAATTTAGGCTTAAAACATGCTTTTTGAGGGTGCAGGTTGCTCCCTGCCTTGCTCCAGCACCCAGCTAAGCACAGAGCTGTGCTCCCCCTCCAGCCACAGCCAGAGACATTCCCAGCTCTTCAGGGACGTGCCGATGCTGAAGAGAGACCTGTCCTCTCCTGCCACAGGTCAGGACACCACCCACAACAAAGTTTTCCAACAAAACCAGAGTTCTGACCCAATAAGCAGAGGTCAGGACCCATGCCTGAAATGACTGGTACGGCCAGAAATATCTGGTCACTGCTGGGGAAGAGGGGAGGTGGTTTTCCATTTTTAACACTTGCATCCTTTTTAAAGCTTTTATTCTCCAAAACCTGATATTAATAATGATGGCAGATCCTACTTTCCTTGAGGTAATGCCAATTTTAATGCATTTTTTTTACATAACTATAGTATTATTGAGGAACAAGTAGTAAGTGATAGATACTTTAATGTAATATGAGTCAATATGTATTTATATGTGCTTTATGATTTAATCAATATTGCTACATTAGCAAGAATAAATATGGTGTTTCCTTTTCTGGCCTTGAAAAGAACAAATAAGGAAAGTCACATTATCAGGTTTAGGAATGAATAAAAATTCTGCATTTCCCAGACAATTCAGTATATCCCTGACATTTGTTTGCTCTCCAGAGTAGAGCAAGTACCACCCTGGGCAGGGGGCACCCAGAGACTCAGCCTGGGACTCTGGTTCAAATATTTCACAGAGAAGTTCCTAAGAGGAGTTTTTAAAAAGGAAACAAGCCCCAGCACAGAGTGTAGGTCCACTTTAGTGCCCCAAATCTCAAGATGAAGGGAGGGTTTTACCAATGAATGCACCTGATTTAACACATCTCAACCCATTCATTGCTGCAAAAATTACAGGTCGTGACAGGCATAGGACACCCATTTTTATTGTGGGAAGAAACTTCTCCACCCATTATTTGTTCCAGGGCACTGGCCTCGCCCAACACAGTGGAAAGAAGTCCAGTCCCACCAGCAAGACATTCACCCTACATATTCATCCTATGGTGGGAGGCCTTCTACCGGAGCAGACCTGCCGGGAAAGCTCATCCCCAGCTCCTCTCTGCCCTTGCTGCCTTGAATCAGAGTCACGTTCCTGGCTTCTCCTTGGGTATGAATCCCAGCTAACCAGTGCCACGTCACCTTTCTCCTGATGGCCAGAGGCAGGGAGGGAGATGCATCATGTGTGAACTGAGTTTGAGCACCTTGACGGGATGCAGGACAAGAACGGCTTCTTACACTTGCTTTGACTGTCCCCAGACCATGCCATAAGAGAGAAGCCCACTCCTGCAAGTACCGCTGGGAGCCAAAACCAGGCAGCTTCTAAGAAAAAAGGTCACAGCTCTCATTCCTGCCCCAAAACTTCCCAAATCCAAGCAAGCAATATGTGTTTCTGCCAGGACTTCCAGGAACGATGGCACTTTTTGGGTGGAATGGAGTATTTAACCCTTTTCCTTACTCATGATCTACCCTCATGGATCTAATGAGATGGACCCAGAGTGATACCAGTCTAAAGACACAGCACTGGGCAGCGGTTTGCAGTTCAGCCTGCTCTAATGGCACTGGAAATGGCTTGAGCTCCAACACTAAAGGCTAATGTTTCCGATACCACTTACAGACTTTCTCTTGAAGACCCCAGTGAGACTCCCAGCCAGGGAGTTTAAGGCAGGATCTTAATTTATCTCATCTGACTAAAGACACTCAGAGCGGGTCTCGACAGTGAGCGGTGTCCCTGGATGTCACCCAGCACACCTCCTGCCCATGCGGCTAAAGAAGGTCACTCATTGAAAAACCTCCTTCCAACAGGAGAAGACCTCTGTTTGAGAGGGATCATCCATGCCTTCCCCTCACCAACACTCACCCAACCAGCCCAACACCACAAGGACATGTCCATCCTCACTTCTGGTCAACCGGAGGGGACAAGCTGCAAGATGAACCTGAGATACCATTTGATGTGCTCCTCCACGGTGACTCACCCCTGGAAATCCAGCTACTGCTTATGGCTTCTACCTTTAGCTGCAGCAGGCTGGTTCTGCCTTCATCCTCGAACATTGGCCTCCTGAGCTACTCAAAATATAGTTGTTTTTTTTTTCCTAGAGGTGGGCTAAAACGTGCCAGCATCACTGAAGCTCCTACTAGACCTGCCTTGGACCAGCTGTGGTTTGCATCTCCCAGGCAGGAGCTGCCCACTCACACCCCAGGGGCACCAGCTGAATTAAACACAGCCTCTTCCACCCCAGTGGGCTTCTCCATCCCCTCTCATCGTACCAGGATCACCCCCACAGCCGTCCTCCTGCCATTCTGGATTTACTCCGGTTTCCGTGGGGCCAGAGCCTGACCTTACAGGTCGCTGAGCTGCCGCTCACCTAAGGACAGGAGCAGGGGAAAAAAAATAATCATCAAGATCTCCTCCATCCTCGATTTGGAGAGTTTGGGCAGCATTTGTTTATTTTTAATGGATCGCCGCCGCCACATTTCAGACCTTTTCCTGTTGTGATCGTTAGGACCTTTAACTGGATCATAAATCTTTTATTAACATTTGGTATTATACTAATTAAAACTGTTCCATATATGTATTATTAATTTCCCCCGCACTTCTTGCGAGGGTGACGGTTTTAGCTGGCTTAGCAGAATGCACCGTAGTAAATAAGGAGAAACTCATTTCCAGGCAATTAGGCTCACAGAAAAATAAGTTTCTTAATGGAGGGCATGATCATTACAAATTTTACCTAAATAAACAGGGTTTCTTAATGGTAACTCTTCAAGCTAAGTAAACAGATTGGTGTGGTAATGTCCTAAGCAATACTTAAACGTAACTGTTTAATAAATTGGTAAATTACTCATTTCATCTTAGAACAAAATGGTAATACTGTAGTAATAACCTAGTATATATTCGGTAAATATGAAGCATTATCACTTTAGCTCTGAAGAAATCACCACAGCGATATGTCAGCATTGATCTAAAACTGCAGCATTTTATCTCAAGTTTATTACCCATTTTTGAGAATCGCTGAGATTTTCAGAGCATAATGGCAATAAAAGAAGAATTTAAAAAGCGCTTAAATGTGCATAAGTTAATCAGAGGTATCCTCGGGGGGGAAAGGAAATTTGGTAAAACATGAATTATAAGCATCATTTAAACTTACTTTGGACACTAGAGATAATAAATGGCACCATAATTTAGAAATAGCTTTTAACATCAATGACTGTAAGTAGCACTTTACTGTTCATAAGAATTGCAAAGCAACGGTGCTGAGGCCAATTTTATTAGCCATTTTTTTCTTTATAAAAGCAATCCGACCATTTCCAAACTGAGCAGACAGGAACAAGAGTTACGTGTTAATATGCAAAACGCATTTCAGTTGGGGGTTTTTCGGCGTTTCCCCCCTTACCCCCCCTTTTAAAATAGCCAGCAATAAATTTACCAATTGTTTGGAGACAATTGAATGATCATTGAAGAAGAATAAAGCTTTCTCCAGCTTTACATACTTGGGAAAAGCAGATAAGAGGAGGGAAAGGAGGGAGAGAAAGCCATCCGTGCATCCCTATTTATTGGGGAACATCGCGGCACTCCCCAAGCGGAGGGAGGCAGCAGTAAATCGGGGAGGGGGGAGGCAGCGCCGGGGGAGCAGGGCTTCTCCTTGCGAACTTTTCAGCAGTGACAGAGCTGCCGACTGAGAGTCCCCGCCGTCCCTACAACACCCCATGAATGCCCCTCCTTCCCTGCCGAAACAACAGCCAGCAATGCGGCTTCTTGGGCTACCAGGGACCAGCCCTCTCAGCGATGAACTTGGGCCAGGCAGGACAAGAGCCCCTTTCGGCATTAATTAGGGATCGGGGGTAGGTCCCCGGCTGCTGTGCCATAAGGGACGCCCCATCCCAGCCTGGTCCCCCCCAGGCAGCCACAACCATCCCCTCCTTCCCCTGCAATATCTCCTTCTGACACCCCCCCGGCTCCGTGGGTGCCGTACCGGTGGGCAATCAGCAGAATAGAGGCAGACACAGGCTTTACCCTGAGGGCGCGCTCACAGAACTGGCAAACAAGCTGAGCTCTAGAATTAAAATTTATTTTAATTGTTTTCTGACTAATCCTGCCAGTTGCAAAGGAAGAGAGATGAATATTCTTGCCGGGAAGGGCCTGAAGCATCCAAGATCCTTGGCACACAAAGTAGCCCCACTTAGTAGAATGGGTTAACTCCGAAACTCGGGAGAAAGCAAATATCTATATTTTAATTATTCCACTCCTGGCCACTTTAGCATAATCAAGATCTAACTACATCGACTCCTCCATGCTTTTGGAGCTGCTGGGAGCCTCAGCTCTCCAGTTTGTCCCCCCAGTAGTTCTCTGGGACGCGATACGGTGATGCACCCTCCCTAAGATAAAAGGAGAATAAGGTCACTTGTGTTATTTCCTGGGGAAACAAATTCAAGCCGTACTGGGAACCGGCTGATCTTGTGTTGATGCTGGGAAGATTAATTCAACCACTAAGAGAAGAGCCTCAGCACAGAAGTTGAAGCTGTGCAACAGAGTATGTAAGAAGGGGGGGAACCGTCATCTTGATTCATGAGAGCACCCTCTGCTCCAGGGCTTTGCCTTGGCCTCCAGCAAAGCACATTTCCAGGGGGAGAGACCCCTCGGGAGGTAAAGAGAGGGGTAAACAAAGGGAAAACCAGGAGGTGAAGCAAAGCTTCATGTAGGACTCTGAAATGGCAGCATCGAGCAAACAAGTGTGGCAGCAGTTCCAATGGCTAGAAGCTAAAATTATACAAATGCAGGCCAAAAAAAAAAAAAAAAAACCAAAAACTAAAATAAATAAACAAATAAAAGAATAAAATAAAGGGAGCAAGAGATCCGTTTTTACTGCGACTGTGATTAGACACTTAAATTTCAAATCTATTCACCATCAGGAGGAATGTTTTGTTCAAGACTAGATTATTTTTTAAATAACATCTCTTTGCTCAAATCAGGCTTTATTCTGGATAAATATAGTACCTGTGATATTAGGCATTGAATTAAGATGAACCTGCCGTGGAACTGCTATATTTTAATTTACTCTTCATAATTAAAAGCAGATCTCCAAATACCTTAGGCTGATTTTTTTTTAAGCATCCATTTACGTCTTCCTTTTGTTGTAAGTGGACATCTTAAAACACCAGAGGCAGGTACCAAAAAAAAAATTTAAAAAAAATAAAAAAATTAAAAAAACTCCAACCACATGTTGCCAGATTTCAAGGAATGTTAGAATTTTAGGATTTTAACTGGAGAACTGGAGGTGCTGCGCTCCACAAACTGGGAAAGCCCAGCTGAAGAGTGTCGCAGCCCTTTAAGGCTGATTTCAGACTGGGGGCTCAGAGGAGGGATGGGGCAGGTTAGGTACCAGCCAAAAAATGTACAGCTCGGTCCAAAGCTCTTTGTGAAACCTGACATCCCCCTCCTGACCTACAGCCGTGGGTCCAGGCGGGCGCTTGTACATGCAATCAGGAAAACTGAACGCGTGCGGCGATGAAGATGGAAACTCAGAGCAGAAACGTGCACCGAAGCATTTGGCAGCCAACAGGAGTGTTCAACGGCACCCGTGAGCCAAATTCCCAGTAAATCAGGACGGCTCTAAGAACGCTCTGCCCCAGCCTACGAGCAATCAGCGAGGAGCTCCGAAAACAGCTGTGCAGCAAACACCAGGATGCAGTGAGCTCCTCCTGCCACCCCGAACCGGACAGACCTTCTTCTTCCTTACAGGGAGAAGGGAGAAAAATTCCCCACAGGCTTCCCCCACACACACACCCCCTGAGCGATGGGAAGCAAACAGCCCCAGCTTCTTGGCCGTATTCTCTATTGACATGGGCCTCTCTCAGCCAGAGCCAACGGGTACTTACCCTGCAGAGGCACGGGAGGATGGATCCTCGGCCGCTCTCAGTCACTCCCAGTCCGTGCTGGGGGAGGGGGGGGGAGGGGGGCGGATGCCAATTCAGATCAAGCCCTATTGTACAATAATGACATTCAGGGAGCACACGCCAAGCGCCGAGAGCAGCTGAGCTCTCCCACTGCCTGGTGGGTTCAGGAAGAGTTACAGGTGTAGGATTTGGCTGGGCTGCTTGGTTGGTTGGGGTTTTGGTTTGGTTTTTCCTTGTCTGTTTTCATACACCTCTGAGCCTTCCACAACAGATTGAGAACTTTTTTTGTGTGTGTCAGGAATTTAGCAAAAAATATAATTTTTTTTTTTGTAATGAAGAAAAAAAAATAATAAAAACAGAGTGCTCCCCAATCAATTGAAAGCTACAGAAGGTACAAGCACAACCCTTCCACAGCTACTTTAGAGCCCCCCCTCTCTGATATTAACCCCCACGGTGGGTGCCAGGCCCTACCTGGGGGCAGCACATCGGCTGGCCCTCCCTGGGGCCGGGGATGCAGCAGAGCATGGGGGACATCCCCGGGGGCTGGAAGGGGGGCACAGGCGGCCGAGCAGGTGGCTGCTCAGGCTGCCTCTCCCACCTGCTGCCCCGTGCCGAGCAGCAGTGAGCTTGTCAGGCCCTGCTACTGTCACCGAGCGCAGATGTCGGCCGGGCAGCCGTCACCCGCAGCCCCCGGGCAGGCTCCAGCCCCTCGCTGCAAGGGGCCACCGGAGCCGCTTTCTGGAGCGCCCTGGTGTTCAGGGGGGGCATCCACCTGGGCTCCCTCACCCACCCTTTCTCATGTCACTGCTGCTTTCTCCACTCTGCAGGATTTTTTCCAGGCCATTCTTGCCATGTTTTATTATGTTTGCTGGCTTCTGGCTTGCTCAGTGATCCGGTGGCTTCGCCACAGGGCTGTCACCATCTGATGGGACCCCAAAACAGTGTGCACAGAAACGCCCCTCTTCCACCCCTCTGCACAGACTCACGGCAAACCCTCTCCATCTCTAGGGCAGTAACTGGCTGCTTGCTCTCATACAGCTTCACTGTGCTGTGGTTTCAAATGCAAAACCATTTCTTTTCCAGCTGAAAACCCAGCAGAGCCCCACAGCAGAGCTTCTCACCACTCCAGGCAGCCCCATGTCCCTTCCCCACCACTGAGGATCTGCGCAGCCCTTTCCCTGCTCTCCCAGCCATTCCCATCACTCCCACCTTCAGCCTTGCTCTTTGTTTCCATTCCTGGCTTCTTCCTTTCTTCTTTCTCCAGTTTCCACGCAGGGACAGAGGTCTGGGATGTCTCCTCCTGCTGATCTTCCCCTGCATCTCTCCCACTCACTGCAGTTCCATCCCTCTCCCCCCTCCAGCTCCATCCACCAGAGCTTTGCTGTATCCCTCAGCGTGCCACAACCAACACGGGCACTGAGAATCACACCTTACATCTGCAGTTCTGCCTCACTTAATTGTAAGTAATGGGTAGGAAGAGTCTTGGCCAGAGAAGAAGACAAGGAGCAAAGCAACCACCACCCTCATGAAGAGGAGCTAATGCTATGGGGAGGCATTCAGATGGAAAGCTGCAGACTGGCACCAACAGCAGGCAAGGAGGCAGAAGTAAACTGAGATGGACAAGAGAGAGGCAGGTTCTCTCCCCGCCATCTGAAATAACAAAGAGTGATCAAGCTGTGAATTTCAAACCAGGTTCCCCTGGTTTAGGTCCCACTTGTGGTGGTCCCACCTGAGCAGTAGGACCACAGTGTAGATTGGATAAAGGGCTGAAAGACTCTGCACAGAGAAGATGACTGCCTTTGTGGGTCTGGCAGAGTCACCAGGGAAGAAATCGGTTGTCCATGGGAAGACAGAAGCTTGAACTGGGGAAGGGGAGGTTTGTGTCAAACCGGAGCTTCCCCTCCCCAGGAGGGATTCGAGAGTTGGTCACACAGAAGGGGTTAGAAGCTCCCTCTAAGGAGATTTTGGGACAATGGTCCGCAGTTTGTAAGAGGGTCCCAACATGAAGAAGGGCCATAGGCTGCTCTATTTCCCTGCCATGATCATTGTGGCAGTGAAAAGAGTAGAGTGGTTTTACCCCTGTCCCCCATACATATTTCCTTTCCACCACCCCCTCTGAGCACTTGGCATACATCAAAAAAAGGGAAGGGCAACTTCATAACAATCAATGTAAGAAAGCCACAAGCATGACAAGGCAGGGGAAAAAAAAAAAAAAACAACCCACAAACCATACAATTTCTACCCTTGATGAGTTCAGAGGAGGATTACGTTTCCCATCTCGAATATTGTCCTGCAAGTCGTTCCTTACCCCCCTTCACCCTGAATGCTTCACTTATTCCAGGTGCTTCAAAATACTGCAGCCTGGGAGGTGTTAAAAAGGCCTTTTCCCTGGCTGAGCTCTCAGAAACGACCTCCTCTTGCCACACAAGGTATGCATGCCCTGGGCTTGATGACTCCAAAATGGTGTTTCTAAGTGAGATCTGTGCCAAACCAGGCACAGAAGAGCCTCCTTCCCCATGCTCCCTGCTGGCCTCCTGCCGAATACAGGGGTCAAATTCAAGTTCAAAGCATTCCTGACGAACAGTCTGAGGACACAGGGACCTCCACAGCTCACGGGGAGCTGGAAGCGGTGCTGGGTACAACAGCTGCTCCGCTGGAGCGCCGGAACGGCAGAGCCCCCCAGTGCAACACGGCAGCTTCAGCAAGCGAGTCCCCGGCTGTGCAAACCGCTTTCAGAATCAATTACCCGTCTCAGCCTCTTCTGGGAGAGGCACAACATCCCATTTGCTTGGTTTTTATCCCTGTCACCCTACGAAAAGAAGACAGGAGTTGGATTCCAGATCTGGAGTCAGGAAGGCATGGGCTGGGGTCAAATGCAGACGAACAGACAGGGTCCTCCTCAAACATCAGCCGTCAAAAGAAAAGAGTTGACCCTTTGAAAGGGTTGACCCTCAGCTTTTCTACTGAGCATGATGTGGATGGGCTGGAATACCCTGTAGGTCAGGTTTGGGTCCCCTGTCCTGCCCGCTCCTCCCCACAGGGGTGACCCCTCGATGCTTTTCCACTTCCCACCCTCCAACGGGGCAAATGACGAAAACTACCTGCCCTTGGTTGTTCCAGCAATAAGGATAAGCCAGGGCCTCTCTGCACCATCCCTTGGTGTAACCAGGTCTCATCACTGGGAGAGTTTCAGTTTCAGTTTCAGTTTCACTGGAGAGATTCAGTTTTCTGAATGATATGCCATTAATTTCAGAGTTTAGTTCTATTTTGCCTCAAACCAGGACACTTTAGGATGCCATTTTAACAGTAAAATGCTATAAGAGGGCTCTTGGCTCCAGGGGGAGAGCAAACACGGACCCACGCAGAGAAGGAAGCTGGGGGCAGAGCACTCAGCAGCTACCAAAGGACTGCCTGAGAAGAAAAGACCAGGAAGACACAGACGCCACAAGGAGGAGGAAGAACATGTTAAGACACCCCAGGAAAAGCATGGCCGTGTACTCCAAAGCTCTGCTCAGGAGATTCCATGAAGCAGGGGGCAGGACTGCAGCTCCCCAGACCTATTTTTAAATGCCAGAACCAAAAGGAGATGAACTACCCCCAGTAATTTATATGTCTCCACTGCCTATGAAGGAATCAGCTCCTACACATCAGCCCTGCAGATAACCATGTTCCTCTGGTGCCTGCCTATGTGCAAAACCTCGAGGGTATAAAAGGTCTAAGACCACAGAGTTGGCAAAAAGGCTTGAAGGAGCACTGGTGTCATCTCCCAGACCCACACCTTGGTGACAGCTGGAGCATCCCTGTCCTCTCCCTTCCACCTCTGCTCCCAGAGCTGGTGGCTGGATGCACGTTTGAAGAAGAGAAGCGAGGAGCTGGTGTGGAGGACGAGCAGAGCCTGGACCCCCTGCCCACAGGCTGCAGACAGGAGGCTTCACCCCAGCCTTCTCCTGGGGTGCCCTTTCGTCCAGACTCAGGGACATCTTCTGCTCTGGCAGAATTCCCCCTTCTATCAGATTTCCAAGGAAAGCACAGCTTGCACCACTGACGATGGCACGGCTGCCCACAGCGATGGGGCGGTGGTGTAGGGTAGAGATGTTTCTCCCCCCACCAGCCCTGTCCCGTCCCAGCAGGGCTGCAGCACACACCCAGCCCCAACGCAGGCACCCTCAGAGCTCTCGATCCTTACCCTTTGGACCAAGGGAAAGATTTGAAGGCTTCTTTAATTATTAAGGGGTTTGCTTTGTTTTCCCCTCTCCGCTTGAGAGCGCCGGCTCTTTGGAGGCGGGAGAGCAGCTTTACGGAGCGCCAGCTCTGGTGAGACTGGCCACGGGGCTGGCACCAGCCGTACCCACCCACGGCTGCTCATTCCCTTCCAGGCTGCTCCCATTACCATTAATGGGAAGGACGCATGCGGGCGAGCAGGAGAAGAGAGCCTGATGCCTTTATATCATACCACCAATTAAGTCCTGGGGGGTCGTGTCCTCAGCTGATGTAAAGTAGGAGAGATCCACTGAACTTAATGGGTCACTGCTGATTTACACCAAGGGCAGGGCTGGCCCTCTCTCCCTCATATTAAAACGGCCAGACTGTTCCAGCAGCCTTCGTGTTTAACAGCTTCATACTCCAGCCAGGCTCTGCTATCGCTCCAGCCCATAAACCACCAGCTTTATTAACTAATCATTAGTGTTTGGCGTTTCCCCCCCCTTCAATCCCCCCAAAGTTCAGTTTCACTGTGAGATTTTAAGATGTGCTGCCCTCGTGTCAGGCAGAGAGTTTTAAAGAGACCAGAGGTGGTGAGGGCAAAGCAGAGGAGAACACCATGGTCTTTAAGGTCCATTCCAACTCTGACCATTCTACGGTTCTGTGCAGAGCATCTTGCCACAAATGCAGCAGCACCTACTGCCCCATCAAAGTACCTGGGAATTAAATACCTTGAATTCAAACTGAGGCATTCCTCTCACAAACATAAATCTGATTTTAACCACACAGCCCAGCCTCACGGATTTTAGCAAGATTCCTGTACCTGTGAGCCTGGGCAGGAGTATCTGCCCGAGAAGGGCATGGTAAGAATGATGAAGGGCCATTCAGCTGTAAGGCAGTACCTGAATACACAGAGCATTTCTGACACAGGGGAAGCAGGGTGATTTGGAAGGACCTGCTAACAGCTTCTCTCATCTTTTTTTTTTTTTTTTTCTAGTTGCATATCACTGATCGTTAAGCAGAAAAACGGTACAATGCTGGACCACATCCTTCCCGTGCGGGCTGCTGCCCCTGGATGCTCAAGTGCCTTGAACACGCCCGCCCAGCAAAGGGGCTAAGCTTGAGAAGAAGGCTGGGTTGAGTTATAAATAAAATATTATTTTTCCAAACCTAGATAATTTACTCACATTAAAACACAGCTTCCCAAACCAGTATAGGTTACCTTCAACCAGCACATGGCTTGCTCCTTTCCTTCCCTCTGCAACTGGGTTGAATAAAGAGCATTTAGGGCATTTCTGCCACCAGAAGGAATAAAAGCAGCGTGCGGTACATAACTGGGGGGGGAAATCACGACAGCCTACTAACACTAATGTTCTCAACGAGGAACGTAATATGGACAGCTCTTACAGAGACAGTTCTTGTGCAATAACTTAAACAGTACAGATTACTACTTGGGGAAATAAAAGACAACATAACTTTGAAACTTGAAAAGCTCTCTCTTCGTTGTAATCAATTGCAATAATCCATGTCAGTGATTTAGATGAAGATCAACTTTACCTTTCTTTGCTGATGACACAAAACTAAGAGCAATAAAAAAACTTAAGTGCATTTGCGCACAACTAATGGATTGGATGTGGCATGTGCCAATGGAAGTCGGTATGTATAATGCAGCATACACGGGATGCCAAATTAATGGGATCATTTGGGCATTCTGGAACACTTGTGGCATTGAGCTTAAGTCATTTAAGGAGCCTGGCAAGGGTTGATGACCTTCCATTTTCAAAAGGCTGAAGAAGCCCAGTAACACTGTAGGCAAAACACAACAGTGAATTCTACCCACCTCCATCCAGATGCTATTTAGTCCAAAGCTGACAGACAATAAACCCTACACAGTGAGCCCATGCCTGGTATCCCTAATAATATATATATATATATATAAGAATACAGATTCACCTGGACAGGGAGCTGGATGTTCAGGCATAGAGGACAGACCAGACACTACCAGTTGGGCCTCTGCAGTTCAACCTTCTTGCCAAGCTTGAGGATGTTCACTGGGCCACAAGGTCACACCAATTTTCCATGTTTTCTGCTTCCTACCTGGATTATTTCCTGAAGGAAGCTGGTCATAGCACGGAGGGAAACACATCTCACTAGTATATATAACATACGTACCAGAAAAAGGTGCAGGAATTCATCCAAACAGCTCAGGTAGGTGACAGAAACCAGTGGGTCTAATCCCTGTGGCCCTACCACAGGGCAGAGCAGCAAGAAAGGACCCAGAGAACACCACACGCTGGTTGTAACAAAGGTCCTGCCCCACTGACTCTCACATGTGAATGTGTGATGCTCCACAGCGAAGCAGCAGAGCTCAGCTGGACTCCCAGGAGGCAAACACTTACTGGCAGGCTGACATTGGGAAGATCACCAAGGATCAACAATGGTACCCTTGATGTATAGGAAGATACTTCAGATATTACTGGGAAATCTGCTGTAGAAGTTCATAACCAAAAGGTGGCGTGTGTTTTTTTGTTGGGTTTTTTTTGTTTGTTTGTTTGTTTGGTTGGTTGGTTTTTTTGCTTAATTATTTTAATTGTGAAGGTATTTTGAAGAATGTCCTAAGGTCTGGATTTGTGAAGATGTTTAGAGCTTGCTCCGCTCAGCACATCAGTGAGCTGAGGCCACTCTTCAGCAAAGCAGAGTGTCCAGTCATCCCACGTCCCAGCAGCTCACAGGGCTTGGACCACCCAGCACATGGCCCCTGTGGAAGTTCTGGAATATTCATCCCTGATGGAACATTTATCCCTGATGGCTAAAGATCGTGAGAGCCACCCCAAACACTTCTGCTCCATGTTCCTCAGCATTTCCAGCTCTAGGCAAATCCTACAAAGGAGGCATAGACACTTCTACATCAAAAGAAGCGTGACCAGCATGTCAAGGGAGGTGATTCGCCCCCTCTACTCTGTGCTCATGAGACCCCACCTGGAGTCCTGTGTCCAGCTCTGGAGTCCTCAACAGAGGAAGAACATAGAACTGTTGGAACGGGTCCAGCAGAGGGTCACCAAGATAAGAGGGCTGGAGCACCTCTGCTGTGAGGACAGGCTGAGAGAGCTGGGGCTGTTCAGCCTGGAGAAGAGAAGGCTCCGAGGAGACCTTGGAGCAGCCTTCCAGGATCTGAAGGGAGCTCCAGGAGAGCTGGAGAGGGACTCTTGGTCAGGAATTGTAGTGATAGGACAAGGGGTGATGGTTTTAAATTGGAAGAGAGGAGATTTAGATTGGATCTTAGGAAGAACTTCTTTGCTGTGAGGGTGGTGAGGCACTGGAAGAGGTTGCCCAGAGAAGCTGTGACTGCCCCATCCCTGGAGGGGTTCAAGGCCAGGCTGGATGGGGCTTGGAGCAACCTGGTGTGGTGGGAGGTGTCCCTGCCCATGGCAGGGGGATTGGAATACAATGATTTTTGAGGTCCCTTCCAACTTTAAGCGTTCTATGATTCTGAATCCACAATGCAGAGATGCCTTTAGGCAGTTGGCTTTCGTTTTCTTCTACAACTTGAAAATAGCATTTTATATCTTCAAGAAAAATTGATGGGTGTAAAATCTCTAAATACCATTGCAGTTTTAACCTTCGCAGCAGATTTTTAAGAGTAGTGAAATGCCTAAAACCACAGAGACACGCACACATGCACCACCCCAAAAGAAGGGGGGAAAGCATATAGGTGCCAAACTGCCACCATCTGTGCTGTAGGTCTGCCCCATCAAAGGTAACTGGGTCCTTCCAGGGAGCAAACTCAGATCCTCAAAAATCAAGCTTGCACCACGTGGAAATATTTATTCCACTGCTGTAAGTCCGGGGAAAAAGTTAGGAGCTTTGTGGACTCAAGGGAGCGAGCAAGGGAAACATCCAAAATAGGCTATCTACCCTCTCTCCCAAAACCACCCGTCTGTGTAGAAGGCAAATACTTTCAGCCACATGGTCCAGCCTGCTCAGGCAACACAGAAGGAGGGATTCTACCAACACTTCAGGAGCATCTATACCAAGATGTTAGTAGAATCTCTACCGGAGTGAGTCACGGCCCTTGCATTACTCTTCATCAATGGTGGGGGTGATGACGGTGCAGAAATCCACACTTCAAGGAAAATTCATAGGTGTAAGGGAGGTGTAAATCTCAAGATTATTTATGGTGGTTATAAATGAGCTAAATTATGACCTAGCTGAGCAAAACACTTTTGTAAACCAAGGCTTTGAATATTGTGTAGTTTGCATGTTTAACAGGACCAGGCTTTCATCATGGAGTGGAGAAGGAGAGCTAATAACCCATTGATTTTAAGGCCCATTTAGGAAAAGAATTGCCTATACAGATCTGATCACCGTGCATTACTCCCTATCATCTAATACCCTGGGCACAAAATAGTGCTGAGAGATGCAAATTATAGAGCCATTTTTATCCTAAGAGAGGGGCTGTGCCTGTGCGTGCCAGCATGGTACGGGGGCTGCTTTGGGTTTGAGCTTAAAGCAAAGCCAGGAGGGACTCCGAGGAAACAGTCGATGTTCTTCCACGTGGCTCTAGTTACCCTGAGCTCTGCCTCGTGCATCCACCCACAGCAGCCGCTCGGCCCCGCGTGGGAAATCACTTGCACGCAGGATCAAGCCAAGTTCAGAGAGAGATCTGCCTGACGTTAAGTCCTGCTGATAATGCCATAGCCCTTAACTCTCCTTGCCTTTTTCCATCCCTGTCCAGCAAACACAAGTTTTCCCGGGCTTAAAACTTCCCTACAGGAGGGAATGCGAGTGCACAGCTTCCCAGAGCACACATGCACGCATTAAACATTTCATTTGCTTCAGAAAGATCATCCAAATGCTAAGAATTATCAGTTTCATAGCAGAGTCAAGCAGCAGCAAATCAAAACCTCAGCTCGATGGGAGGTGCAGCATCTTCGGTGCTCTCAGACCACATCTGTTATCACAGGACTTCCACTGCCGATGCTCAGACAACTCCCCCTGAATTAACCCCGCTGCAAGACAGTTGCAGGAGCTGCTGCTGCCCTCACGCTGCCTGCACACCACCGGTCTCTATCCTCAGCTAAATGGAGCATTTTAAGAAAAGCCTCCCACAGTAAAAAACCATTTATTAATGAGTGGGAGGGTGGGGGATAAACACTTCCCCCTGCAACTAGCTAGGACCCATGCTGCAAGAAGGCTGCATCAGACATTCAGCAGTGAACCTGCTGCCTGTGCAGGACAGCCCGACTCAAGCTGTTCACCACACAGCTCAAGGGCAGTACGTGGACAGGACAACCAACAGGATGAGCACAGCAGCCAACCCACCCCTGAAAAGGACACCTCTCTCCTCCACAGGGCACCCACATCCCCCAAGTTTACATCCCTTGGGATGGAGAGGCTCAAGTTGGTAGGGTCTAAAGTCCATACAAGTCCCTGTGGGTGGCTTTGTCTATTGATGGACCTTCAGAGACACACAGCAAGGATCATGGGACAGCCCTGTTGCACCCAAATCAGGCTGGCAGGGAACACCGCCTTTATCCACATTGAGGGAAATATTGTGTGTTGGTGTTTCCCTGAGGTTCCCTGAGGGTTTACCAGGCAGAAGAATTGGAGGTAACCCCACTACTGTACCCTTCCACATGGCCACTCGCACCAGCATCCCCTTACCACCCACACAATCTTGTCTTACATGACGTGGGTACGCAGGGCAGCCCTGTCTCCCTCATACTCAGCACATCTCAGAACCTCCAGACCAGCTCCTCTGAAACAAAGACACCAGCAAGCACCCCCCAAGCACGCTGCCACCCGTGCAACAAGCCCCGCTATATTCAGATGGCTGAAATAGAAGCTGCTGGTTTCTGAAGTCCTCCTGAAGTCAAAGTTGGCACACCTCACGGCTTGATCTGGCTACCGGTGGCAAGAGCCCAGGGGCAGCAGCGGTAAGGAGAGCCTGGGCCGTCACTGCTGAGCTCAGACCCACTTGCACGGCTCTTAATAACAGGGGCTCTTAATAACACTCCCCGGCTTTGCATTAGGTCCTCGCCCGCCACAAAGCTGATTACCGCAATAGGCAGCATCATTACGCTCTCTGCAAACACGCAGCCTCTGGCGTGTAGCAGTTTGAGGGGAAAAAAATAAAATAAAATAATAAAAAATCAGGAATACAGAAGTTTACGATCACGGGACGCTGGAACAGTTAAAGGCTGTCTTGGAAACAACGCAGTTGCTAGATGTTAGAGGGTACAGGGAAAACATAACATCCCCCACTCCCATCCACATGTGGATTACGGGTACCCGTTTATTCCAACCCCCTCGCGTTATTCAGAGCTTGACTCTGCCACATTTTCACCCACACGCGGGGTTTTCTCTACCCGCGGTACCCGGGGGTTTCTCCTTCCCGCTAAGGCGGAGGGTAACGCTGCCCCATCCCCTCCCCAAACCCAGGGCGAGTGACCGGAGCAGGCAGCTCGCCCCGGGGGCCGGAGCCCGACGGGCAGCACCGCGCCGCGGAACGGCGAAAATTGGGGGCTGGTGCGGAGCGGCAGCGGGGCTGTGCGGGAGGACAGGGCCGGGGCCACGCACCGCAACAGCGCGGCATTTCCCCGCACCCCGTAGCCAGGTATAGATTTCCCCGGTGGATTTTTGATATTTTTTTTTTTTTTTGGTGGGTGGTTTTTTTGTTTTGGTTTGATTTGTTTTTTTGTTTGTTTTTTTTTCTTCCCTGCCAGACACCTCCCCTCGCTCGGTATTTTCCAGAGCATATTCCCGACTGGTAAACGACAACAGCCGAACAGTCCCAGCACCATCACCCTGACAGGATCTGGCCCCGCTTTTGGATTTCCACAACCGTCCCCCAGACAAACCAAATCCCGGCTACGACCCGAGCCTGGTGCCCCGGTCCCGTTGCGGGAAAGGCCGGCTAAGGAAATATTTCCTTCTTGCCTCACCCTGTGTGATTGACACCCCCTAAAACTGTAGCCAGACCGGGAGAACAACGAACCCAGCATCGGGAACGCCTTTGAACTTCTGCGGGCTCCCGGTAGCCGCACTCGCCCGCCCCGGCCCCGCAGGCGGCAGCCCGAGGGGTCTCGTCGGTGGCTAAAGGAAACCCGCCTTGGACCATCGCTGGTTTCTAAAAAATTGTCATTTTTGCAGCTCCCCCCCCACTCCCCTCTCCTCTTGCTGGAGAAGCGGCCACCGAGACCCGCAGAACTACGGGAGTTTGTTCTTAAAAAATTACACACACACCCTCCCGGGTTGTTAAACGAGCTCTGGTACCGACGGGCACCTGGAGAACCGGCACCGCGGCGGCCCACGGCCACACGACGGGCTGCGCCCTGTCCTGCCGCCCACACCGCCGAACAACGGCGGGACAAACGAAAACCGTTGGGTACCGGCCGGAAAGCAGCTCGGTACGGCGGGGCCGGGGTGCGAGCGTTACCGGGAAACGGCAGCATCGCCGCTACCGATCCCGGGAAACGACGGGGCCCTGCACCGGGACGGCTCCGACCACGGCTGTTCCCGGCCGCCGTCCCCCGGCGGAGCGGCGGCAGCACAGCGTTACAGCCATGCACCGGGCCCCCCCGTCCCACTCCCCGCAACCCCGGCCGGCTCCTCACCTCCGTCTCCGCCGACCGACGGGGCTCCCCCGGCCGCGGGCTCGCTTCGTCCCCAGCGCGGCGGCAGGCAGGGAGCAGAGAGGCGTTTTTAAAGAAACCGTTTATTTACACGTCTCGGCAAGTACAAAGTATTATACATGGTCTGTGTCAACCCCAAATCTTCTTTATTATGAAACATAAGGCGCTTTCTCTAGAGCCGGTAGCGAAAGGAGAGGGTGCGGGTGCTGTGTCGGTGCGCTAAAGCTCATCGGCTGGAAAAAGTGAGGACGAACCCGAGTACGTGGTGCCTGAAAGAAGCCCTTATTACTAGGGTGAATAAATTACAGCTGACATTAACTTCACCTGGGACAGATGGAAGCGACCGCTTTTCAGCTTAATAGGGTTTCCTAAGCTAATGAGTCATCACCGGCTCCACTTAGTCCCCTCCGCTAAGTGATAGGTAGGTTGTTTTTTATTTTTTTCTTTAGACTATCCTCCGAACAGGAAAAAAAAAAAAATAGCCTTTTGTTCCAAAGCCAACACAAAATACCTATGTTCAGATTTCGATATAAATAATCGAGGTTTTATATAATTCCATATTAATAGTGCCCAAAATCTCGATGCATAAATAAATTAAATTATTCACACTTCTTACAAAAAGTGACTTTTCCC
>VZRU01021154.1:33848-45206 GCA_013398155.1 Pedionomus torquatus | reverse complement strand
CCAGCGCCGTTCCCCACCCGCCCGCGGGCCGGTGGAAATGGCAGGAGGCGGAGGAGGGCGCAGGGGTTTATTTATCCTTCCCGGCAGAGGACGACTCCCGAGCCGCTCGCCTTGCTCTGGGGATCCCTCCGGGGTCGCGGGCGCCGTTGAACCCCCCAAGGGCAGCGGCCCCGCCCGACGCTTGAGGTGATCTTGGCGGCAGCCGCGCCCTCTTTCCTCTCCATCCAGAAGTTGTTCGCATCCTCTCCAGAACAACTTCCTCTCCAGAAGTTGTTCGCATCGCCTTTCTTTTAGTGAGAGTGTAAAAAACTAAGCTGCCGTTTAGTGATAGAGGGATTGGCAATTATATGGTATCAATTTAGCCTTGCGCCATCCTGGGTTAGGTAAATCTGTACTGCATTTTCCTTGTTTTTCAGCTGCTTCTGTGCCCCGAAATCCCATTTTCTTTTCAAACTGTGGACATGCTCTTCTAAGACCCCACCTGAACTGCTGCATCCAGCTCTGGAATCCTCAGCACAGGATAAAGACCAGTTGGAGCAGGTCCAGAGGAGGGCCACGGAGATTATCAGACGGCTGGAGCATCTCCTACGAGGATGAGTTGGGGTTGGTCAGCCTGGAGAAGGAGGCCTACAAGAAAGCTGAAGAGGAACTTTTTACAAGGCTGTGTAGTGACTGAATGAGGCATAATGACTTCAAACTGAAAGAGGGAAGATTGAGATTATATACTACAACTAAATTATTTACTGTGGGGATGATAAAACACTGGAACAGGTTGCCCGGAGAAGTTGGGGGTGCCCCATCCCTGGAAGTCGGGGCTAGATGGAGCTTTGAGCAACCTGGTCTAGTGGGAGGTGTCCCTGCTCATGGCAGGGGGTTGGGACTCAATGATCTTTAAAGTCCCTTCTAGTCTAAACTATTATATTATTCTAGGAGTCTTGCATGCTATTGAGGTGAGTCTAGTGGGGCTGGACTTCTGTAGCCCAAGAGCTTTTTTTTTATTCAGGTGCTCCAGTGAGCAAAAGGGGAGGAATCCGTATCTCCACCTGTCCTTCCCTCCTTCGGGCATCCCTGGTGGAGGGTGTGCCTACTCAAACTTTGAGCACATACCTGCAATGCGATTCTTCATAAGATACCCTCTTCATTTGCCCTCTCATGACACTTGGGGATTTCCCTTAACTCCACACATCCTGACTAAACTTACACAGAATATGATTCTTCGTTTTCAAAGTGGTCCTCCAGTTGTTTTTGTCTCTCTCTTATCATGCTGTCACCTTTGTAACAGCATCCATCCTTAAGGACAGATAAGTCTGAACCAGGCAAAGAATAGAGCTTCTTAATCAAGAGAGAAATGGCTGATGAAAGGCAGCCCAGCTAGCCTTATATGCTGGGCATTCTTACTGTTTCTGTGCTTCCTTACACCTTTGTGGTTATTAATATGGCTGGAGGAGCCTATGAGATCATTTCCTGATTTCTTTTGTGTGGTTTTCTCACAATATGTGTAGCAGAGCAGAAAAATGTGAACAAGTAACCACCAGACTACCACCACATTCCTCACATAACTTGTTCCTCCCTAACCCATGCTAAAGCTAAAGAATCCTGCCTTAAACATGAAATTGTGTCCTGACAATAGGCACTCCCAAGCAGCATCTGATTTCTCCTTCAGCAGTAGAAACCTCAAGACGCTAACAGATACCACCCTAGGAAAGCATGCAATTGCCAGGAAGTTTGTTTTTTCTTGGAGATGTTTCTTCCCATACAAAAGCTACCCACAGCTTCTACTAGCTTATTACATTTCGTGCATGTGATTGAAATTAAAGGTGTAACACATGGCAGAACTTCCCAGAAAATGTGGAGAGTTCTTGATCTGTTGAAGGATCTAGCTAGGATCTGTCTATGGTCATAATATTCCCATCTGTCTCATTCTACTTTGTCATGCTTTGATGATTATGGGCAAGTATAAGGTTTGTGCATATCTGAGGGTAAACTGGAACACATTTTTCTATTGCTGTTTCATAGGTTTGGATGAAAAAGACTTTTTGCAACCAGCATACATGTGCCAGGAAAATCAACAAAGATGAGATCAGGATTCATTCTCCTGGAGAGAATCAGAAGAGTTAATTTCTTGGGGAAATAAAAGTAAGGGATTCTAAATTATAGACCTTCAGAGAATATGCTGCTAAATTGAGCAGCAGTGCATGTGGACAGATCCTGGAACTTCTTCTCTCCCTGATAATCCTTCTCCTGACCACTCCTGCTGTGTATATCCCAGTAGCTTCTGCCTCTCCTACTCACCTGCTTTTCCTATCAGACAATTTACTTGCAAAACCCAGAATCTCTAAAGATGTGTGGATTATTTTAGATGTGGTTTAGACACACAAGAATACAGGTAATAACTGGGAGCCAGCCTATTTGGCTGAATGTGAATGTTCCCCTAACAGCAAAGAGGGATTTCTTCATAGCTCAAAATACAGAAGCTTGTACCATTTTATTAGTGCGGTAGAAGACAAAGAGCGGACAGACTGATGTGCTGTATTCACTTGACTGTGACTACACAACTGGTTGCTGAACTCTCATCTCCTGTCACTTCTAGTTCCACACAGTCACAAAGTTGTGGATGTTGCAAAATTATCATAGGTTACATGACTGCGTTTTTCAGAATCGCAGATATTTTATGATGTTATCTTTTTGAGTCATCATATTATTTCTTCTGTGTACCTGCTTGGTTTCTAACTGATCAGTAAGGAACAACGTCCTTTATCTCCTGAACCTTTTATCTGAATTAGTCTTCAAATAACCAGTGAATAGTAGTTTCAGGTACATATTTAAAAGGATGGAACAGAGAACCAGGAAGGATATAACTTTGGGGAAATATTTATTTTTCAAGTTATATTGGACATTAGTGGTCCTATCTGGTATTTTTTTCTGCTATCAGCCACAGGAGCATATATCAGCATGAGAATTAGTACTAGAATAAAAAGCAAAATAAACTAATTCTGAGTAAGGACCTCAAGACTCACAGAAGGATGGAGGCAGAAAAATCAGAATGTGAGTAGCAAAAGGAAAAACAGAGCTTTGAGTTTTGAAAATAAGCTGAGATAAAGTTAGAATTAAATTTAACATGCAACAATATAAACAAGGTGGAGATTCCATAGGATGTTGAATCCAATTAATGTACTGTGGCAATATAAGTGACAAATACAGCATTTTCAGGTATGTATCAGCATTTTGTTTGCAGTGAGAAACGGGACACATTAATACCTTAAAGAACTCATCTTCACTTTTTAACTGAAAAAACACTTGTTGGCTTAGGGCCTTTTGCAGGCAGAGGGGGTTAGTTCATTGGCTGGTTAATTTTACTTAGAATAAATGCATGTGGCATTTTCTGTTGTCTCTAACAAGTCTTTGGCCCCTTGATGGGACTCTTCTCATCATGAATGCTTAGAGTTTATCAAATCTGAACTTGCATTTGCCTCTCATTGCACAGAATGGCTCTTTTACAGCCTTAGAGCCAATATGTGATCACACTCCAGGTCATTTAATATATCAGGCCTCAAATCGTGGAGAAAAATGCAATCTGAAAACTTGCTACTGGAGCTAGCAGGAGATTCATTTCTTTGCTTTTTGGGTCTACAATCTAGAAATCATACCTCAAACCTAACCCCAGCAGAGAGGCATGGGACCTTTTTTTTCTGCTATCCCTGTTCCAAGAGGAGAACACCAGGGCAAACTGGCCAAGCAGTACTGCCTTAAACTGCTGCAACAGAAGCAACCAAAGCTCATCAGCTGAAGGCCTTATTTGTCTGAACAGTCCTGCTCTAATTAACCTTTGCTGCCTGCCTTGTGAGGCAGTGTTGGCTTTGAATACCTCTGGTAGACATGACAGAGCAGTGAAATAACCATCTGGAGGAAGGGAATCCACAGTACTGTAGGCATACTTGCCTGTAATTGGAAAGACTCATTAATACACAGCCAGTGCAGGAATCTGGATGCACAAGAACAACTACAGAACAGGTTCCCTTCTGGCTACCCAAAACGACATACATTGCTGAGTCACTGCCATCCTCCAGATGGTGATTATGGTCTTCCTCGCTATTTCCAGTGAGGGGCCATGAGAGAAGACCTCTGGTTTATGCAGAATTCAGCATAACCTCACAACATCTCTTTAAACTCCTTGTTATTGTTGGAGAGTGTACGGGCATTTTGTAAGAGCAGCTGCTACCCTCCTAGAGAGTAGAACAACCCTCAAGACAACCCTCACAGGAAATAGGACTTTGAAAGTTATCCAGCCTATGCCCCTGTTCATCGAGCCATTCCAGAGAGCTGCTTGCCTAAATTCAACCTGGTTGCCTTTCAGTTCTGCAAAATGTAATATAATATGTATAGGTATTTGCATGGATTGAAGAGAGACTTTGATAGAAGTTTTTTCTGAACTGTCTTGTTTGATTAAAACTGAACTCGCAATGTAGGATCTGGGACATGCAACGCAGAAAGGGGACTGTCCCTATTGCAGGAGAGAGTGAAGAGCCTGCTTTTATATGGTTTAGAAGAAAAAAAAATCACGACTTCTTGGAAAGATAATTATTAACGCATATAGTTTTGAGGTTTTGTTTACTATCTTGCACAAACCCTGAGTTCTCAGAATTTTTCATGCAAAGGATATATATAAATAACTTCTTAGGACTTGAAAAAGAGCATCTAGTTTACATATAATGAACTGGTTGTAGTTTTCTTTTTAAAATACAAAAGTAGAGCTTATTAATTTATGCCAATCTGAGTCCAAAATTTCTGCCTCCTCAGTTCAAGTCTCTGTATTAGAACAAGCAGTTTTCTCAGTCCTCCTCTTAAAAATTTAAGATTTTAACTTTCTGTTTTTTCCAAAAAGGGGGGTTTATAATGCAGTTTTTTTCCAGTGGACAAAAGTATGAGGAAAATTAATGAGGAAAAAAGTAAGCATCTGCCTTGGTTTTATCGAAACACACCTACTCTTCTGTGTGGAACTAACTCAACTAACTGAGGAAGAAAGATGGAAATATTGGCAAATGAAATGAAAACCGCTCTTATACTCAAAAAAAACAATGCCCCAAATGTAATTTTTATATAAAAAAAAACCAAACAACAACCAAAAAAAAACCCCATATAATCACTCTCCACTCTTCTAGTCTGATGAACATGCCACATATTTTTAAGTGAAAATATACAGAATGTATATTTTCTAGAACCTGAAGAACCAGTTAGGAACTTTAGGCCATATCCTGTTTATCTGTAGTTCAATGTAGGGAAAAAACTCAAATTCCTCAGACTCTGCTGCCATCACGTGGCCATCTACCATCTCTCATTAATGCTAAAACACACCTATCCTGTTAACTGTTGCACTATATTTCCACTACTTTATTTACCGGATTCATTATCCATAACACAATCAATTTTCTTTCTCAATTTAAAGAAATATCATGAATAATTGGCATTGATTTTTTTCCTAGTTTCTGCAGATTAAAATAATTTTTAATGAGCCTGCTGTCATGCAACATAGCAAATTGCTTTGGTGAGTTTGGTTTTTGCTGTGCTACTGGCATCTTCTATGAAACTGTTAATTAGAATGCATATATTAACTCACAGTGTCCATGCCGCTGTTTCTTTCCCTAAGAAAAGGACTTCTACCTGCTACTTCTTTTCTAGGAAGGAAAAACAGCTGAGCAAAGAACAGACTAAAGATACATGGATTCATTTTCCTGCTGTGAAAAGGAACTAATCCCATGGAGATCTGCTAAAAAGAAGGATTTTTTTCTGTATCTGGCTGAAAACCTGAACATGTTGAAAAAAGCATCTTAGGATAAATATCATCTTTCCCTAGCAGGAGCATCCTGGAATCCTCTCCCTTTGTTAAAGTTTTAAGTTTTACTAGGCTTAACTATTTTGAGTGGGGAGAAAACAACATACCTATGAAGTTATGTTTGAGGTTCTAAATATTCAAAGACAAAAAAAAAAACAACCAAAAATTCTGTAGGAATCTAGGGCATACACACTATAATACAAGGTACTCGTGTTTGCACATCTGTACAAATTCTCCTACTTCAGCATACCTCAGAAGATTAAAGAACACATACTTACCTGTTATTTCCAAATGTTTAGCCACACATTGATGTTTTATTCATAGATTACTTTTAAATTAGATGATGCATAGGAAGGAAGGATTAATTTCTTCCTGGTATTAAATTTCCTGATTGTAAAGATTGTAAAGGAACTACTTCTTTGAAATTCTCAGATGCAGTCAGAACCAGCTAGGTTGTATTTTTAAGCTGATAGGAAAATAAACTGTTTGTGTGGGTCACCAAGATATTTTAAGAGTGTTCCTAATTTATGTGCATGATAAATTTTGTTACCATCAGTGGGACTAATCCTGTCCTTACAGTCAAGTACAAATATTTCTTGTATTACAAAGGCACTCACTATGCACTAAGAAATGCCTGGAAAATAAGCACTGAACAATACCTATGTTTAATATAATTTTAATAATCTGTTGTAATCTGTTACTACTAATAAAGTAATAGCAAACATTGAATAAATCAAGCAGAATCTAAACACTGCCTGTTTTGTCATAAGAAAACAGTCCCAGTCACAACTTTATGTAATTCTGAATTATGAGAAGTAAGACTTCCAGTACACTCTGACAGACTGGCTGAAATCTGTATTTATTAAAAACACAGCTAGAAATTTTCAAAGATAACAAAAATAATCTGTTGCTAAACTAGGTTATATGCTTTGCATAAAGTGAACATTTTTAATATATGTCCCATTTAAGATTATGTCTAATGCTTATAAATATTTTTCAGTATTAACATGCTAAAGAACATCTGAAAATTGGCCTAAACAAGAGATTCATTGGACGTATTTCTTACTCCACTGAATTCAGCTGTTTGGCTCCACTGAGCCATACTGTTGATGTAAGTAGAACAGGAATTTACCAAACATATATGGAAGTTGTTGGGTGGTGGGTTGAAGCATTCTAAAATGCTTTGGGGTTGTGTTTGAAATATAAGATGCAAATTTTTATTCACTTTGAAATGTTTATAAAGGAAATAACAATGAAAACATTTCATGTTAAGTGACAATAAAGATTCCTGGGAGCCAGGAGGAAGTTTAACCTAGATTCAACATACATCTCTCCTGTAATCTTACAAAAATTCTTCAAGGTCTGTAGCAGCTTCTGAAAACATTTTTTAATGAAAAAATTAATTTAAGAGAAGTGTGCTCAATGTATTTGCTTGCTTTCAATTTATTTAATACTCTAGTCCATCTCATATTCTGTGTTTTCAGCATACTGTGGATTGTCATCTTTGGTTTCTGAACAAAACAATCAATTTTAAGTTAATTCACATCTGAGAATTATGCTCAGCTCTATATCACAGAGTTCTAACCTTTTTTTTTTTTTTTACTTTTCTGTGAGCATTTTAAATGACACTATGAGTCAAATTGGTCTGATCCTCTACTAACCATGATTTTGATGGCCAGCTGTATTCAAATGCAGGAAATTGTTTTCATATAGACTAAATCCTGCAAGAGTCATTCCAAGGGAGACAAATATGGGGCAGTCTTCATGTTGCAGCAGCTGTTAAAGGCATCTTTAATCACCTAAACAGAGAGTAAAACAATACTGGATTATGTGGTTGCATTTGTGATCAGGATACCTGCTACACCCGCTGAGCTGAAATACATTTTAATTGAAGGAAACATAGTTAAAGAAAGATAAATCAAATTATAGAAAACATTCCTTGTGAATCCTATGTTCCTTCCAACTTTACCACTGGAAAGGGCTGAGAAATATTTCATTAGGGAGTGAAGCATGGAAAAAAAATACATGGATGCCTGGGAATATGGAAAGAGTATTCTCTTTGATGGAGATGCTATGATGAGTAGCGTTTCTCAAGAAAGGGACAAACAGAAGCAGCTATTCCTGCTGCCACAATCATTGATTTTTTTCATGATCACCAAGAGTACAAACATAACACAGCCTGGCCTTTTCCTCTGAAATTTGAAGAGCCTTTGACCCAGAATATTTATGTTGACTTTTACATTAACTCACTACTTTGTTCACACTTTAAGGAAAGAAAAATCTATAATATTCATGAGGATGGCTTGAGAAATGCTGACTTGAATTTTTCAAACGCACTTTCTTTCTCCCATTCCCCTGCTGATAATAAATATCAAAAACAGTGAGTGCTCTCTTCCCTGTGTTGATGGAAAACTTCTCAGATGTTTTATACGTGGACTTGGAACTTTTTAAGTATTCCCAAGATACGTCAGGCTGACACAAGGATACTTTTCCCATTTTGTTAGATGAATGCTAAAGTTAAACAAATGTTAAAAGAATACAAACAAACAGAACCTCAAATTTAAAACTCTGACGTTAAAAGTCACTCCACCCCTCCTCACAGATGCTGCTGCACCTGTTGAAATCAATTCTGGGACCAGCTTGTAATTGTCCACTGGAAAGTCAGTCTCCCTCAAACCCTAAGTAACCATGGAACCACCTGCCCTAATGAAAAATAAAATAAAGACAATATAGCACTAGCGTAGCCTCCCAGTTAAAAATGTAAATCAAGCTGTGACTAAGCAATTCCTTCTGTAAATTATTATCTATGGCTTAAGCAAAATAAATTGGGAGACAACATGAAAGAACAATCCTGTGCCCTTTCATTTCTGTGTAATCTATACTCCATTAGAGCTGGGTTGATACAATCATTTTATGAAGCACTTAGAACACAGAGAGCATAGTGCAAATAGCAAGTCTCTCTGCAAATGTTGGATGTTGGACTGTCTTTCTCTGAAAAAAAATGTGATGAGAGTTCAAAACACCATGGTGACCACCTTATTTTCTTCCCACACACACAATCTGCAATCACTAAATTGCCTGGAAGTGGTTGCAATATGAGCAGAATACAGCTTTTTCTTTTTCAGTTCTGCAAAATGTATTGTAGGCCAAAGGATAACCTTTTAAAGACTGTAAAAAAAATCTCCACTGGAACTGGCAGAGCTGATGAGTATTGCTTAAAATAGAAGGAAGTTATTATTGCTACTGACTGTGGCAACATGCTTACACAGGTAATGGAAAGCCCTCAGCCCTTCTCAGTACATGTAATTGGTTTGTTTGCCTATGGCATGTCGTATATGCCTGACATTATAATAATCCCACGAGTAATCAATGTAGGGTTGTGGTCAAAGACCAGATTAACCTCATCAGTCTTTGTGTCTGGATCTTGTTTTGTGCATTCAATCTCCATGGATTGTTGATTGAGTCATTAAAGTGCTGGGGTTTTATGCCTCAGAAAGGTTTCTATAACTGTCAATGGCGAGCCTTCCACTTTTCAGTCAAATGCGTGCATATGCATTTATAAGCCTTCTAGTGCCATGGACACACACTGGGTCCTCTCTCAGCAATTTGGGATTTTTTTCTCTAGTTTTTGGGTGGTTCAAGAATTTTTCACTTTAATGGGGATGGGACTGGAAGGTAGGAGAACAGCCTCCTGCAAGCAACAACCTGTTTCCTTCTTCATAAGTAGCAGTTTCCTAAAGCCTAGTCCTCTGTTCCACCAAATTAATGTCTCCAAAGTTTCCTAAGTTCACGTTGTTGAAGCCCGCGTTTTCAGAGCTAAGCTATCTACTCCAGCTGCTCACACTGCTGTGTTTCTTCATGATAAATCCTTTTATCTGGGGTGCACAACACACATTCCCAGCCAGTCAGCACCAAGGCCTGGGTATGGCTCCTCTCTGTAAGCATCAGCAGAGGAAGTGCAGTGTTGATGACAATAGATTTTCCATCCATTCATTTTCTTTCTTCTGTAACAGCTGCGGGGAAACAAAACAAACCTCCTAGACTCTGCTTACCAATTCCCACACTTTTTCACACGGCTGCCGTAGCTCTGCCCCTATGTCTCTGGAAGATTTGAACAGCTGACTGGATAGGCAGAACAGATATTTTTAAATTTCTTCAGAACTTTTCAATACATTTTTATTAATTTACCTTTCTTAATATAATATCAATTAATCACTTTGCATAATTTTATTATTCCGATTCTTTAACTGAAAGTTTTAAAATTCTTAAAATTGTACAAACTGCTTTTACTTGAGAAGAAAAAGGTGATGAGTAGAAGATTCCTGCTTGTCAGACTGAATGGTAAAGCATGCTTGACATTTCCAAATCCCAAACTAGCAATGCAATCAGAAAAAAAAAAACATTTGATTGCAAAGTCTTTAGATGTTACTGTGCGTTTTCATTATAGTTGTCAAAGCAGGAACGGAATTCAGTGTTGCTGCACCAAAGCATAGTGTTTGATCACAGAGTATGAACATGGTAGCACTTTTATCTACAGCAAGGAGAGCTAAAGTCCCTTTCAGTATATTTTTAAGTTAAGCTGTAGCCCCATATTCAAGAGCTTTTAAGAAATAGTTGGGCCCTGATGCTTTATGTCAGGGCAGAACCTCTCTTGTAAGATGTTTAAGTAAGGAGAAGCAACTGAAATAGGCCACGTCTCATTTTCTGATCTTTTTTATTTTCCTTTTATTGTTATGGTTCCAAATTAAAATGTATTTTAAAATTTAGATATAGCAAAAAAACACAGATAAAGTAAGAAGTGAAGCATCTCACCAAGGCAAGTCTGTCTTCTCTTGCCAGGTC
Source organism: Pedionomus torquatus (assembly GCA_013398155.1). Classification (NCBI taxonomy): domain Eukaryota; kingdom Metazoa; phylum Chordata; class Aves; order Charadriiformes; family Pedionomidae; genus Pedionomus; species Pedionomus torquatus. The sequence continues at coordinate 34,534 of VZRU01021154.1, read as the reverse complement.
ATGGAGCTGAAGCATAAATTAAGGTACTTCTGTGGTACATCTCAAATAGCAGATGCTCAGCCCCAGGATCCTTGTGTTATCAGCTGCGCTCCCGGGACTTTGGCAGGGAAAGACGCAGAAACTGTGTGGCTTTTTTTGAAGCCTGAAGAGGGAAGCACCAGAGTTAGCAAACACGTGAGGGCCTCCATGCACCAACAATCCATACAGCTGAAAAGGGGGTGAGCAGAACCTCTCCTGGGAGTTAGGGAATACATCTGCTCCTCTCTGATCCTCACTAACCCCTTGTAGCAGCAGTGAGAAATGGAAAGGCAGTTGCGTGGTTCAGTCTAAAAATATTTAGGCAGATGATGCTGACTGACCAAGGCTGCACCTGGAAGCCCCGATGTCCCCTCTTCCTCCTGCACGATACAGGACTGGTGTCCTGCACAGATAACCCATAGCCCGTGGGAAGGGGACGTGCTGCCTGTCCGGGAGTGACTGAGCTTCCACACGCCCGCATCGGCTGCTCCTCCCTGGCCCCGGGACACCCTGCGCAGGGGTGGGGGGACCCCGAGGGCGCCCCGGGGCGGTAGCTGCGGGCGATGCCGCCCAGGGCCGCTTCCCTCGGGATACCCTCCCTGCGGGCGAGGCTGTGGCCGCCGCGGCCCGGCTCTGCTGGGCGGCCCGCCTGCGGAAAGAGGCCGCCC
>VZRU01021154.1:0-33284 GCA_013398155.1 Pedionomus torquatus | reverse complement strand
GGGGGGAGAGCTGGAGCCTTCCCTCCACAGCAAAAACCCGACCTCTTTGGTTTATCTCAGTTTGCTGCCCCTGTGTTTGCCTTGGGTACCATCGTAAATACCTCTGGAGCCACTTAACCACAGTGTTTTTGGGGGCGAGGATGCTCTTGTACACCTTCTCATCGGCGGTGGTTTCACAGATAAATGAGGCATTTGCAAGTGACTTGGATACAGTGAGCCTGATCTGATCTAAAGTGGCCCCCTGGTGAGAGCGCCTCGTTGAATGCTTAATCAACTGCAAATACGCATATCAAAAGATTGAGGGCTGTTGAAGACCTGTGTGTGTTGCCACAGTCCTTCACCGAGCCGCTGAGAACATAGCCTTCCTCTTCAGCAAGAAGAGGGTACTTGATTTTGGTCAGAGGAGAAAAAACTAGGGTCAGGAGGATGTACCGTTGATGCTGTGCCTGGGTAACCGTTTCCTTCAAAGCATCTATTATTGACCTATTAATGCTTGAGGACTGGAGAGTCAGCGTGGAAGAGAAGTTTCAGAAATGTGGTTGCTAAAACATGAGACGTTTGGTGTGCAGGGATTTCCACCTAAATTGGCAGGGAAATGGAAGCTGTAAGAAAAACCTCTCTATGCAGAGCGTTATTAGAGATAAGTAACCAATGCAGTTGTGTACCGTGGTATGAGATGGGAGGAGGAGTGTCCTACCAGGTTAAAATAGGTACTGCAGGTGCACAAAGTACATGGATTAAGCATCATTTCTGTGCAGTGCAAGAAAATTGATTCCGTAATATCTTTCTCCCCTACTGTGAGACAGTGTGGGCTTGATTCTTCAGTGAAAGGTACGATGGTGCTAAAAGTAGAGCTAGAACAGAGTATTATTAGAAATAGGTAAGGAATCCATAGTGGGCATTTTTGGCATGTTTGTTTAGTTTTGGTTTACTTATCTCTTTAATATAAAAGGAAAAACCATTGCAAATGTTTATATGGAATAAAACTGTTTACTGGGAAAGGATTTAAACAAGCTTTTATTTATTTATTTGGTAGTTTGTTTTATATGAATGCCCATGCCTGACTGTAGTCTCTCTCTCTAGAAACCCCAGCTGGTGGCCAGCAACGACCGTTTCTGCCGCTTTCTCGAGGAATATTGCCCTGTTGTGACAGAAACTTACTATCCCACGATTTGGTGCTGGGAAGGCCGAGTGCAGACGCTCCTGCGTCCCTTTATCACCTCTAGACCCCAAGTACAGTACAGGAAGTAAGTGCTTTTCTTCTAGAAAGTGATTGATTTAGTAGCCAGTGGCTCTTTTACTCTGTGTCAGAGCTACTGTCATTGCTCAAGCTTGCGCCCATATTTTTGCTTTACAACTCCATCCTAGGTTTGGAACCATCTCTATCCTGGATTCAGTATACAGTAGGTTTAAAAGGTTAGGCCATATTTTAGCTCAGAAAGTTTTGGAGCATTGACATACTGGTGACAGTGTAGGAATCACTGGTGTGATTATATGTTCGCAGGATCACATAATGGTTGAGGTCAGAAAGGAGGACCTCTGGAGGTCACCTTGTCCAACTCCCCTGCTCAGACAGGGCCACTTAGAGCTGGTTGCCCCAGACCATCTCTGTCCAAATACCTTCTCAATATCCCTAAGGATGGTGACTCCACAACCTCCCGGCACAGCCTGTGTCAGCACTCAGTCACCCTCACAGTGAAAAGGTGTTTCCTGATGTTCACAGGGAACCTCCTGTGTTTCAAGTACTGCCCGTTGCTTCTTGTCCTGTCACTGGGCACCACTGACAAAAGCCTCTCTCTGTCCTCTCTGCACCCTCACTTCAGGTATTTACATACATTGATAATATCCCCCTGAGATTTTCTTCTCAAGCTGAGCAGTCCCAGCTTTCACAGCCTTTCCTCATAGGAAAGGTGCTCCAGTCCCTTCATTATCTTCATAACCCTTTGCTGGACTCTCTCCAGTATGTCCATGTATTCCTTGTACTGAGGAGCTCAGAGTTGGACACAGCACTCCAGCTGTGGCCTCTGGTGATGAGTAGAGAGGAAGGATCACCTCCCTCAACCTGCTGGCAGTGCTCCTCCTAATGCAGCTCAGGAGGCTGTTGGCCTTCTTTCCTGGGAGGACTCATTGCTGGCTTGTGTTCAACCTGGTGTCCACCAGGCCCCATTTCTGCCAAGATGCTTTCCAGCTGGTCAGCCCCCAGCTTGTACCGGTGCATGGAGCTTGTCCTCCCCAGGTGCAGGACTGCACTTCCCTTGTTGAACTTCATGAAGTTCCTGTCAGCCCATTTCTTCAATCTGTTGAGGTCCCTCTGCATGGCAGCACACCCATCTGGTGCATCAGATATTCTGGTGCTTGAAATGCCATCGTTTTGCAAAGGTCATGGAATCACTGTATCTGTCTGTTGGAACAACAACTTCTACCTTAACTATAACATTGCCACATTCAACCTTGTTTTGATTATATAAAACTTTGAGGATTTTCAGAGTAACTTTTACCTGCGGGGTTTGTGTTGTGTTCCTTGATGCCTAAATTCTAAGAGGAAAAAACCTTACATTTATTGTTTGTCCTCAGCTGATCTCTCTCACACAGAAATGAGACTTAGTCTGGCAAATGGGGCATTTGGCACCAGACCTAAGGAGAAGTACTTTTATGCGCCGGAACCTGGATGCCGCACAAGTTGTTTCAGCTCTGTTTGCATGGTAGAATAGATTCAGCACTTAGCAGCTTCCCCTAGTTTTAGTAACTAGGAAACATTTCAGTGGTACGACCATGTCCACTTTTTCTAGCTTTTCTTGTATGCTCGCTATTTCAAGGTTTGTGAGGGAAGAAACATAGTTCCATGGGGTAATGCTTATTTTGCACCATTTGAGATTGTGTTGGCAGTACAGACCAGCATTGCACCTACTTCTCACTACTGAAAAAGGGCAAGGCTGAGTTAATGAGTCCAACAAGGCTGACAAGCTTTAAAATCTGGAGTAGGTGCTATCAAGACTTTCAAATGAAAAATCAAATGCAAGGTAGGCTTAAATTTTGGTAGTTCCTATACCAACTCTCGTACAATGTCTTTGTTGCCAGAGAAAATGGAAGATGCTCAATGTTTCTAAAAAAGTCTGAAACCTGCTTTTCCTTGTTTAATGCATGTTAAGCTTCCTGGGATATTGTCACATTTGCTGCATTGTTACATAGGTTTTAGATTGCATTCTGGCAAAATTTGTGGAGATACAGGGTGAAAGATACAAGACTGTGTGTCCATGTTCTGTGTATTTAAAACATAACACAGTGCTTTCATTCAGCATGCATACATGCTGCTCCTTTGGATGGAGGGAAAAAAATAAGATAGAAATTTAATACATTGCCCAGTGTGCTATCAGAAGATTCTCAGATGATCCGTAAGAAAACTACAGTACACAAGCTTATATAAAATAGAAAGCAATGCAAAAAATCACATTAGATATGAGCTTCCAGTCCATCAGCAGCAATTTGTGAAAGGCCAGCTCTTCATTTACTGTTAACAGGAATTGTTCTGCGAACTGACTGTGCTAACTCATGTCAGCTAGAGGCATGGCTTTTTCTGGATGTTAAACATGTGAACCTAGCTAGTTAGGTGCCACTTTGAGTATTAGAATTAAAAATGCAGAATTTGTACCTGGTAATTTGTACACTGCAAACACTGTTTAATACTATGCCTGTATTTTTCAATCTAATCAGCGTTGTCTTGAAATGTGCCTTTCAGTGAACTCATTAAAACAGCAGATGGAGGACAGATTTCGTTGGATTGGTTTGATAATAATGACAGCTTATGTTACCCGGACGCCAGCACAAGACCCACTGTCCTGTTACTGCCTGGCCTGACAGGAACGAGCAAGGAATCCTACATTCTTCATATGATCCATCAAAGCGAAACGCTGGGATATAGGTGCTGTTGTATTTCATTGCTAGTGTTTCACTGCTTCTAAGAAGATCAAATATAAGCATGTGCATGTGTAAGATGCCTTCCAAGGGCACATGAGATCTAAAGACATTAGTTTATGTAAGAAAGTATTATTAGTAATAATAATAATAATAGCAGAATTATGTAACAGGCTGTAGATTCGGAAGGGCAGCTTTAGTATCGACGTGCATGCCCCAGAGATCGCAGTGAGGGCAAGCTAAGTCTGCAGAGGCCTTTGCAGCTGCTTACTAAATTATAATATCAGTGTTTGTATTACCTTTAGACTTTCTAGAGAAGGGGTTTCTATTCAGCTCCAAGAAGACTTATGTGGATGGGTTGCTGGCAGCAGGCCTCAGAGGAGGTCAGCTTCTGAATGCCAAAACTGCTCGATTCAGCAGCCTCAAATTTGTGAGTGCAGAAGGCAGAGCTAGTTTACTCTTACTGGTGGTGATGAAGGAAGAGGTTTGTCACCTCTTAATTGTGACTGCTTAATTTAGTTTTGTTATTAAGGCTACTAGTCAGAGTTGGGTAAAATAAGTTGATTAGTCAATGAGTAGATTCCGTTATGTAATTGTACTGCTGCTGCTGTGCTTTAAAATAAGTTGTCATTGTTCCAGGATCTGTATTTGGAATATTACATTTTGTCTTTGCAGACTGGTTTCTGGTACTGACTATAATAAGTTCTTCAAATGTGTATATATGAGCTTTTACCTACATGTGGCTATCTCTACTCTGTTTGGAGGTTTGGATAACTGCTTTACTAAATTATGAAAGTAAAGTAGCACTTTAACTGTTCAAAGTACTTTAAATAAACATTTTTAAACTTACCAGTAAAAAAAATAGCAGAGGAGGAAATTAACAGTTTCTTACTATTAATTTTTTAAGTATTCCCGAAAGAAATATCTGCATTTGATCATCTGAGGAAAGAAGATACAGCATTAAAAAGGAAAGCTCTCGGTCAGATTCCAACAGAATTCTATAATTTTGTTCTTAAACACCTACATTTGTGAAATACCAAAATAAGTAATTTTTCATGCCTTTAACCCATCTAAAATACGTATATTTTATTTAACAAAATTATTACAGTGAGGTGGTAGAAGAGTAATAGAAAAATAAGATTTATTAAGAAAGTGTAGATCCTTAAATCAAAGTAGTACTGCTAGAAAATTCAGCGACTCCCACCAGTATAGAGAGAACAAAAAGTTATGCTTTACCAGATGAAAAAAATGCCTTTTCAAGACCTGCTCAAACCTTAGATGCAGCTGTCATTATAATTTTGATTTGGCTTATTTTTACTAGCTGTTTTAGAAAATTATGTAGTAGATTTGGAGGATATTTACACATGGATCTCTGTCGTTCTCTGTCAGAGTACTGCTTTAGGATCTACCTGCACGGTAGAGCTCACTGCTCATATTTGGGCAGCTCAGAGCACAGGCAGAAAAAAATGCACGCACCATCTTCAGGTAACCCCTGTGGGTCTCATCCTGCAACCTGACCTCAACTGGCAAATCACAGGGCTCATCCAGGGCCCCAAGGACTTTAGTGAACTCCTTTTTGGTATAAAGGGTTGTTCTACACAGTTCAGACTTCAGGCTCTGTAGGACTGTAAATATTTATGTGCTGAACTTATTCATAGAACTGGTTCCTTTTTCTTCATTCACTTTCATTTTTGTTGCATTTTTAAGTTGTCCTTTTTAGTTGAATGAATAACATGTCTAATTGAATTTACTTTCTCAATTTTTAGATGCGTGGTTTTTAACAATAGGGGAATTGCTGGTGAGGATCTTTTGGTAAGGATATCTTTTAAGATAAACATCTCACACATAAGCAGTATATATGGGAACATTTGTCTTTATTTGTACAGCTGTATTTAAATGAGAGAAACTCACAGAATATGTTGAAAATGCAGAGAAGAGAATCTTATAGAACAATCATGTGCCAATATTAATCTTTTATTTTAAAACTCAAAGAGGCCAACCGGTCAACACACAATTTTTGTGAACTTTTCATTTTAGGAAATAATTTAAATTGTTAATATCTGTAATATTTAAATGAACAGTCCTTTCTTTTCAAAAACACTACAGTATCTAAAATGCACAGATCCAATAAATTCTGTTCCATCAATGCAATTTCCTCCTATTGTTTTACCATACAAATCCAAAAACAAGCAATTGTAATTTCTTTCCCAGTTGTCAATATGAATTTAAAATAGATTTTGATATGGTTAAAAGCTTGTGCTATTGAAATTGATCCACATTATGTGTTATTGAATTAATGAGACAGATTTATATGGATAGCCATATCCTAAAAGTTAAATGTGTGTTCTTCTCAGCATTATGACACAAGGTCAGCTGCAAAAGATGTTTTTGTCTTCGGGACAGACATATCATGTTTGCTTAGACATAACTGGCAGTTCCCCAAATGACAAAGTCTTGAAGCTAGACATTTTCTGCAGCTAGGAACAAGGCATGATGAAATATTGCTGAATAAGCTTTGTTTCTTCATATGCGTTTTGTTGACAGTTCTGCAGCTGGAATGAATGTGCATAATACTCGGCATTGTTTTGCATTTTTTAATCCCCTGTTTTCAAACTCTAAAAAGCTCAGAATCTTTTCCCATAATCAGATAAAGCATTTCAATGCAAATATTGCCATGTTAAGAGTAGTTCTCTGCATACTTTTGGAGATGTATCTACAAAGCAGTTTTGTGACACACAAAGTCCTTATTGATGAATTTCTGAATCGTTAAGAGAAAAGATCTCTTGTTTGGATGCATTGTGTGTATTTTACTGTAATCGGATTTACAACTTTAAGCTTTATAAGATCTTACTGTGAAGCAAACCAGCGAAAATTATCACATTTTCTGCAAAGGGGTTTCTACATTTTAATATAAAATCCCTAGTTAATGAGTTTTAAGCATAGTTGAGCACCACAGTAGAAACTAGTCATGCAAGCAGTTCTTTTTCTAGTCTCTTTAAAGATAGATTCACATTTACACCAAAGAATAGCAATTTAAAGAATCGGCTTTTAAATGCTGTTCTTGTTTGTTATTGAAAGTTACTGTGAATTATTGTTATGGAATAATCAACTATTTGATTGACCACAGTCAATGTGAGCTAAGATGGTGTTTTAAAATATCTTCATACAATGACAGGTGTTAAAGTGTCAGAAATTAACTAAAATTAAAATGCAACACATCTCTCTAGTTTTATAGACTTTTAATCAAATACTCTTTCACTTAGAATACACTAGACCCTAGTTACCAAAAATAATTTATTTTTCCATGTAAACTTGACAATTTAATTAAAATAAAACACCTTCACGCTGTTTATCATTAATAGGGTATAAAACAGTAAAGAGTGATTCATGTGAATGAGAACTGGAAATGCAGTATAAATGGAAATTAGGAGTTTTCAGTTTTAATTATCCGGATTTAGCTTTTCTTTCCCTTTTTTTAATCTTTGACTTCAACTTTTCAATATTCTTGTTAAAAGTATTTTAAGTAATTAGTTTCATCTAATTAAACTTGTAAAAATTGCCCACAAATATCCGGGCTGTTCAACTGAAAGCAATTATAAAAATAAACACCTTAAAATGCATTGTCGCTTCAGGCAACAAAAAAGTTAAATTAACTCATAATTAAGTATTTTTATATTTAGTTTTACTGTTTATACTGGGTTTTGGCAGGTCGGCCCCTACCTATAGTTAAGTCAAGGTCACTAACACATTAGTGGCATCTCTATAGTTGAAGGCTCTCTTTTGCTGTAGATGAAATCTAAAGAACATCATTATAAAAAAAAAAAAGCACCCCTTATTTTACTATGAATCTGATTGTTCCTGAAAGGACTTACCTCCCTTTTACTGCTCCAGGTAGTCCCACAAATTGTGACCTGTAGCAGTTGCCTGGGCAGGTGGGGCTCGATAGCTGTGCTTATTCTGTGAAAGCAGGAAGGGGCTACCCAAATCTCAGTGATGCCAGTGGAAGTTCTCCAAATCTTAATTCAAGATTGAAGAGATGCTGATGGTCGATAGAGAAGGGATAATGTATGTGTTTCATTTTTCTAGTTAATAGAATATTTTAGTAAATCACGTAAATGGCATTAGTGAACTTATTTATTTACTTGCTTGTATTGTGTGTAGAATCAAAATACTACTTTTCAAATGCTAGCTGACAGAACTTGGAATCTCGTATTTTCTTTTGCATTTGATTGTGGGTAGAGATGGTAAAATTGTCATTATAACTTCCTTTTCTGTAAAATGCAGCCTTTATGATGTTTCCATTTCCTCATGGTATTTAAAAAATATCAGTGCCTATCTAGTTCTGATCTAGCTCTATCTAGTTTAGCTCATTGCTCTGTGTTCAGATTTTTTCTAGGGACCTGGAGGTTGCAGATACTGAAGATACTTGTAACCTGTTTTATTTTGTAATGACATTACCTATAACTCCCTCCTCCACCTCCTCTTGAAATACTCTGGGTTTCTATTTGCCATTTAGCGCAGTTTCACGAGAAATGCTAAATTTATCTTGTTATATAAATGATCCACTGTTCAGTTTGCTTTCTCCTTAAAGGTTAATACAAAAACTTAGGATGGTGTTTTTCCTTCTGACTCCTTACAGACACCAAGGACTTACTGTGCCGCTAACACGGAGGATTTGGAGGCTGTGATTCATCATGTACATAGCCTGCACCCCTCCGCTCCGTTCATGGCAGCCGGTGTTTCTATGGGAGGGTAAGGTGTTACATAGCACACATCTCAGCCTAAAACGATCGTAAAATAAGACTGTTGTAGCCTGATGGTAAATTATTACTCTGCAATGCTTACATTACTTACTGAACCGCAACTAACTTGGTTCTGTCAATATTCAGGAGGCCTTTAGAAATTTTTTATCTGTGAGGCTTTTAGCTCTGTGTCAGGGAAAGTTGAAATAGGCCAGCATTCAAAAGTTGAGCAGGAGGGAGCAAGACAGGAAACACTGACAGCCAGATTGACAGCCGAACAGGTGGGCAACACAATCTTTGGAAACTATGGAGGCTGTCTTTGAACAGAGTGATAAAAAATAGGAACTAGAGCTAACATACCGTGTTTCTTAGCAACCTCTGGGAACTAAAAGATATATCTTCACTCTATTTGGGTTCTGCAGTGTGTGGGTAGGTTATGCTGGAAGAGATGTGGGTATTTGCTCCGTCTGGCTTAGAAGTAAGAAGTAGTATTGCTATTGAAACCAGTATGGGTTGATAGAGCATGTGGTATTAAGACTTGCTGTGTCCTGGCTTCTCTCCAGAAGGCACAGCTAGAACAGACAATGATAGCACAGTTGCTTAGGAATATCACTGCGAGAAGCTAGGAGAAATGTTCAGACGGTCTCTTTAAGGGAAACTGAAGGAGAAGGGAACTTCCATTAGTAATAGTGGGAACACAGGGGTAACTTCCTAAGACTTCCCTTCTTTCTGATAAATTTTATGGAGGGTGGGCAGATATAGCCCTGTATATTAACATTAATCTACTAAAACCTTGCCAGAGCTTTGAGATAAATACAGATTTGTTCAAGCAATATAGCTATTGATAATCAAATAGTTAATTAACTTGGAAGCCTTTTAAATCAGGCCAGTCTTTTTCCATTCATGTTGCTGGGATTTTCCCAGTGTCTTCAGCATGAAGACATGAATCTCTCCAGTATACCAGTGTTTATCTTGCTGGGAAGCCTAAAATTTGGCATAGTGCTCCAAGTATAATCTCATAAGTGCCAAATACAGGGAAATAATAATTTCCTTACACCTGCTTGTTTTGCTCTTCCTAAGAAAGCACAGCATGTCATTATTCATCTTCATTGCTGCAAGGGTGTGTTGCTGAGTCATGTACCATTTGCCCAGGTCTTTTTGAGCTGCTCTTTGTTCAGTCATACATGCAGGACTTTGTGTTTGCCTTTGTTGAATTGCATGAAGTTTCTGCCAGCCCATTTTTCTTGTTGAAGTCTCTCAGAACGGCAGCCCTGTCTTACATTTCACAGGCCACTCTCCACAATTTGACCTGCAAGCTTACTAAGGGTGCGTTCCATCTCATCATCCAGTTAGTGAAGACATTACACAGTATTGTCCCCAGTATTGACCCCTGAGGAACACTACTACTACCTAGTTCAGCCACTCCAGTTGGACTTCAAGTTCCTGATTACAGCTCTCTGAGCTTAGTGGTCTAGGCTGACTCGTGTTGCAGGTCACCTATTCAAAATATGTCCCTCCATTATGGCTATGTGGAGACCATGGAAGACTGTCAAAAGCCCTGCTAAAGTCAAAATAAGCAACATACACTGCTTTCCCCTAGTTAGCAAAGGCAGTCAGCTCATTATAGAAGGCCATCAGCTTGCTCTTGGTAAATCCATACTGGTTTTATCAGTCACCTTCTTTACCTTTGCATGCTTGGGAATAGCTTCCAGAAGCTATTCTCAAAGTGCTATGGTTAGGCTGACTAGCCTGTATTTCCTCCTCCTTGACACTCTTGTAGATGGGTGCTTTTTTTTTTCCCAGGAATAAATTTTTTTTCCCACAGTTGCTGCCATCTTTCAAAAGTCAGAGGGCAGTCTCATAATGAGATTGACTGCTTCCCTCTGGAGCTTTGGTGCACCTCATCTGGTTCCATTGATATGTCTATATCCAGTTTGCCTAACTAGGCCCTAACTCAATCTTCCTCTGCCATGATTATTCTCTGATACTCTGCCACTAGGCACAGGGACCTAGGAAGCCTGAGAACAGACCTCAGCAGTAAAGACAGGGAAGATAGGTAGCCTTAGCCTTTTACAAATCTGTTGTCACTCAGTTTCCTGCTGTGTTAAATAGTGGTCCGGGGAGGGAATAATGGCTAACCTCAATTCTTTGGGAAGATCCTCTGGAAGCCATTTCCAAGCATATGAAGGATAAGGAGGTGACTAGATTGACCAAGGATAAATGATGCTCAAGTGATCTGATTGTCCCCAAGCGATCTGATTGTCTTCTGTGATGAGATGACTGGCTTCACTGCTGAGGGGAAAAAAGTGGATGTTGTTTGTTCCAAGTATTTCTTTGTACCAATGTACTTACAGAAGCCCCTCATGTCACAGAAGGCTTTTTCTTGATGTCCTACATATCCTTTGCTAGTTCCAGCTCCATCTTTACTTTATTTTTCCTAACTGCATCCCTGCATGCTTGGGCAATGACTGTTTCTTCCAGGCAGCCCATTCCCCTTCAGGCTACTTCCTTCTCGAACTCAGCCAGGAGGCTTTTGTTCCTCCCTGTGGTCTTCTGCTATTCTTTCTCAACTTCCTGCACATGAGAATCTACAATACTTGCACTTTATGTTCAGTTATCCTTAAGATCAAACTGTTCTCCTAGACCCCTTTGCCCATCAGGGCTATCTCAGATGGGATCCTGCCGACCAGATTCCTGATCAACAACTCTTTTTAAGTCCTATATTGTAATTCTACTGCTTACCTTACCCACTCACTTTTGATCTTAAAAATCCACCATTGAATAATCTCAATGGCCAAGACCGGGATACACCTTCCCATATCTGACAGGTTCTTCCTTACCTGTGAGTAGCAGATCCATAGAACATTGTCCCTAATTTGGTCATTGATCATGTATCAAAAGATTTTCCTCAATACTCTCCCGAAATCTCATCTGCTTGTGCCTTGCTGTGTTGTTGTTCTAACTGATGTTGAGATGGTTACAGTTCCCTGTGCCCAGTGATTATGAGGCTTCTTTTAGCTATCTAAAGACTTGGATTCTCTAACTCCTCCTCTTGATCAGATGTTCATAGCAGACACGCACCACAATATCCCCTGTGTTAGCCTTCTATCTGATTTTGACCTGTCAGCTCTGTATTGGCTTCTAACCTGCACCAGGGAAAAGTTTTGTGCATTTAAATGGCATCTTTGTCTAAGGTGCAACCCCCCCTCTTTGCCTTCAAGGCCAATTCTTCATGAAGAGTCTGTTGGCATCAATCATAGCATAGTCTTTCTGCCTGTGAGTCCCCCACGTTTTCTTGACCCAATAAACTTGTTCTGTGATTACACACAGACATCTAATTTCCTCCAGTTTTTCCCCATGATGGTGGTTGCATATGTGCTGGCACGTCAGATGGGCACAGTCATGCTGCTTTCTTAGGGAAGTGTGAGAGCCTCCCCTGTTAAGCTATCCCTTGTGTGCTTCATCAGGGCCTTCCAAGCCTTTGCTTCTCTTCATGCTTTGCACTCCATTCCTTGACAAATCTAGTTCAGAAATTTTCTTCATAAGGCTAGGAAGCTGGTTTGGCTTTTACCTCACTTGGCATGCTATCTATCTCTCCCCAGCTCAGACTTTTTTTTGTATGCAAAACATGAAAAACCATGATGTATTGAAAAAACATGTTTCACTGGAAATGATGAAAGCCAAAGAAGCATCTGCAGTAGAGAACTGTTACAATGATGAGATAAAGATTTAAAGCACCATAGTTCTTCGTGGGTTACTTAATGTGTGGTGCAACGTTGTACTAGAACTAGGAGGGCTGGGGTGTAGTAGGGGAGGAACCACATTTTCAAGGCTGAAGTTGCAGAAGAAGCTGACCATTCTCCACTGATGCAAAAGACAAGTTCAGCCCTTAGTGTCCTTTCTGTCTCTAGCTTGACCTACTTACGGTATCCTAAATAGTAGTGAAGACTGTTAGTATGGTGCAGGGTATCTGTGTTGTGTTCATGGCTTTTCCCTCACCACCACCACTGGGTGATTTAGGCAAGATGTTCCACCTTCCACCTCCAATATGTTTTTAAAGTCCTGAATCACACAGAGAAAACATATGCTTTATTGTACAGAAAACTGGAAGAGTCTCTAATCATCCACATGGGGCCGGTTTCCATGCTTCAAAATTAATGGGAGCACTTGCATGTTTAAAATTAAGCAGAAGCAGAGATCTCACCACGGTCATATTGTCAAAATCATCCACTTGTCTCAGTTGTACAGTAGTTTTTTTATTATAAATCCCTTTTCAAAATTTTCTGAAGAAGCAGTTAATCTACGTAAGATACATATGACTGATTAAGAAAAATAAACATTGCTTCACAAAGGTGTAAATGAAAGCCTACTTGTTCTACTGATCTTCAGTATGTATTATTTTGGAAAGGGACTTTGTTTTCTAACATAGATATTCCTAAGCTTTCTCTACCTCTTATATTCTGTGAATTCTGTTAGAGAAGTGGCTTGTTCTGCTATGCAACTTTTTTTTTTTTAATTGGTTTATGGCTCAATATTCTTACAGTATATAGCCTGATGACTCACTGGTTCCTTCTCTTCTGTGGGTGAAAGGGAACATATGCCACCTAACTCCTATATGTGCCAAGGTGGCTTTCCTCATTGGGTGTAACAGTGCCAGCTGATAGCAGGAGCTCATTCCCAAGTGCCGTTTGCTGTTCTTTCCCTGCTGGTTCCTACTGACTGGCAAGTCTTTGGTAATATCAAAGACTGGCTTCCCTTTTGCAGAGCTGTCCTATTATCTGGTAGTGCACAGGGATGAAGTCTCTGTATGGCAGGCTGGTTCACAATGTCTTTGCTAAAGGTTCCTCTGTCCTGAAGTATGGTAGATGAAGCAAAGGTACAGAGTGCTGGTGGTCCAGAGAGCTATAGTAAGTTGCAGAACTGGTAATGATTTGAGTTAAAGGCTTGGTGTTAAAACGCTGGATGTAAACTTTGGGACTTCAGGCAGTAAAATGAGACTCACGGCTTTTTTGTTAGTATTTTTCTTTTGCTCTCTTCCTGCAATTTTTGTTTTTCTACACTTGAAGGTTCAGGTACTGGTGAACTCTCCCCTTTTTTCAACTCAACTATGCATCGGCAGTAGAGACTGTAAGTTGCAGTTGGTCAGAAAGGCAAAACTTAAGCTATTTATTTTGTTTTACTAGTTCTATTCCTTATACAACACTTCTTTCCCATACGTACTTTGTGTTGAAGAACAGCTGTGTTCTCTCATATGTGTGAGGTGGAGTAAAGGTATTACCTTCAACTCAAAAGACACTTGGGGACAGCTTGCATTTGTCAGGCTCACTGATCAGATTTATGAGATCAGGAAGACCAAGAGCTTGTAAAGTGGTAAAACTTACTAACAACTTGGAAATACCTGTTCCATGAGTAAGATATGTTTATTTGACCTTTTCCTCCCTTCCAGTGATATAAATAAGATTAGTACTTCTCTATTTATTTCTAAATGCACTCCTACCCGCATCCTACATAGTGTACTCAGTTCTGCTCTCTGACAGTGGAGAGAGAAAGCAAACGTCATGAGTCATATGTTGATTACATTAATTGCCTTTTAGAAATATTAGGGACAACTGCAGGGCTAATAGAAGAAACTATTGAAAAACAGACAAAAAGGTGGCTTATTGTTATATTTGCTTTAGATGGAAGCAAACGATTTGATAGTATATATGTTTCTGTTTTTCATTTGTTTGTAGCATGCTTCTTTTAAATTACCTGGGCAAAACTGGCAGAGACACTCCTTTAATGGCAGCTGCAATTTTCTCTGCGGGTTGGAATGTTTTTGAATCTGTAGAATCTCTGGAGAAGCCACTAAACTGGCTTCTTTTCAACTATTACTTGACTACTTGTCTACAATCCTCTATCAGCAGGTGAGTTGCCTTCTGAACTACTTAGCAAGGTGGAAGGATGTTAGTATGAGATCTACAGCAGGTATAATAATATTGGCAAAATGGCAAAATTAATGCTGTAACAGCACTTCATGTAATTGTTCTGTTTGCATATTCTTCTGTAAGTTTTGAAATCAAAAGGATCTTTGCAGGGCAGATTGTCATCAATGTGACTAAATTTCTCTGCTCCCCAAGCACAAGACCAATGTACTTCAGTATTTATGGATGAAGTGACTGGGTTTTTTTATTTTTTAGACATGCATATGTTGACTTGGAATACATATGTATACATACTTATTCTTTTAAGTCAGCATTGGCTGTAAAAGCATGGGAAGGACTAGTTCATCCTTTGCTTTGTAAAATTAGGATTGTATTCACAAATTTGTATTCACAAATATTTAGTTTTCTTATCTTTGGTATCTTTCTCATCGGTTTTACAGTTTTTTACTATGTTGATGGATGTGTCTGCATATGAATGAACAATTCTTCCACTTTTGGATTCCAGACAGATTTTTAATATGGCAGAAAATTAAAACCAAGCATGTTCCTGTTGGGGAGTTATTTTTACAAATGTATTTGTAAAGCACAGGATTTCTACATCTGTTTTATATAACAAAAAAAAAAATTAACAAAAACCAAGCCTTTTTCTCTCTTTTTAGACATCGACAAATGTTGGAGAAATTATTTGATATGGATCTCGTGATGAAGGTATGTGAAAATATTACTTATGCTTTAGCTGGATACTGTTTTCCAAATGCTGACATAGTTCCCTATTTGAATTCTGTACTTCAGGCTAGAACTGTTAGAGAATTTGATAAGCAGTTCACTTCAGTCATGTTTGGCTACCGTACAATTGATGATTACTATGAAGATGCTAGCCCATGTCGCAAGCTGAAGTCAGTAGGAATTCCAGTGTTATGTCTAAACTCTGTGGATGATGTTTTCTCACCAGGTCATGGTAAGTTTAGGATTTTTAAAATATATTTATCTGTATATGCTATCATTAAGACAAACTACATAGGTCTGAGGATGAACTCAGACCTGTGTATGAAGATGTATTTAAATGTTACTTGCACATAGGATCAAAACATCTAGGGATGGATCTGTCTTGCAACTTATTTATAGTTTTAGATACATATAAAACAGCTGATGATAGAGAACCTGATTAGTACAGAATGCAGAAGCCTGTGGGGTGGCAATCCTTAGCCATTAGTAGACTCTTTACAGTCGAAAGAAAAAAAATAGGCACGTTTAGGGTGTGAGTTATCTCCATTGTGAGGAAGATGGCAAATGTTATTACCCTCTCAGAAGCACCCATTTCTATTCACCAACTATGAAGAGAGCCTGTAATGAGGAACACTGATCCAGATATCTGAATTGCAGACATTCAGAGTTCATTGGAAGTGAAAACAGAATAACAGATTTTTTTATTGCCATTTTTCAATCCGGTCGCTACAAAGAGTGCCTGGGAGTTGCTTATGTTTCAGATGATTTGAAATCCTCAACTGTTGATCTCAGTGACACTTCCAGTGCCAGAAAATTTTAAAAAATGCAAATTAGCATGTAGCCCAAAATCTAGAGTAAGGGAAGAAATATAGACAGGGTGAGCTCCTAGAAGGAAGCATGTTGAAATTAATAAGAATCTAACTAGAAGATAAGGCAGCAATATCAGCTACTAACAGATAGGCTGAAAATACTGTTTTCCATTCCTGTTTTCTGCTAAACGTGATCATTATGAACATTTTGGTTTTGATCTGAAGATCAAAACCCTGTTGCTAACTGTCTTAGAAAGTTATGCTTGTTCCTGTGGTCTGTGTAGTGGTTATAATGAGAAGAGAGGGAGAACAAAAGCTTGTGTAGAGGAAAACAACTATAATGAACAGCTGGTTGAGGAGACAGTCTTCAGCAGTGAACACCTGACACCCTCAAATATGAAGTTTATACACTTAATTTATTTCAGGGAAGTTTTCTTCTGTCACCACAAGTCAAGTGAGATTCTTGTAGAATGAATCATGAAACCAAAGTGAGTACGCAAACAGATTAGAACAATAAACAGAAGAAGTTGGAATTGGAGAAACTGAAGGAACTGGAAGAGATTCTGTGTGTACTGTTTATCTGTGTGCAGATGTACAACACATACAGAAACGTGCACACACTTACATTACTATTTATAGTTTGAAGAGCTGTTAGAGAAGTGTGACATGAAAAGGGCTGCTTCAGTAGAGTGCACTAGAAAAAGATGGTCTGATTTCTTCTCTTGAACAAAAAGCATCTGTGCTGTGCGTGAACTATAGAGAGGTGACAGCCACCTAAAGTGAGGAAAAAAATGGTGATGGTGGATTAGCCAAACTACCTGTCTCCTACACTGGTCAATGGAAGAGGCTTAAAAATATAAGATCTGGTCAAATATAACATTATTCTTGAAGAATGCTGCATCTGCCTTAAGCAATTTGCAGTTCGGGGACTTTCTGAGGCACAGTTAGTCCGTTTGTATTTACTAGCCTCTGTGGGATTTTGTTTCCTTCAAATTAGCCAGTTGCTGTTTCTGTTATAAGCATGTGATATCCCAGAAATGAGAATGGAATGGGGATGTGACCCTAAAATCTGTGTCCACTATAAAATTGGGCTACTGATTCTGAAGATCAATTTTTGTGGATCTGATGACCCTGGGGAAGACTTCCCCGATGGTATTGCAAGGTGGGTAATCTGCTGTGCTGTTTCTGCCATTAAGTATCTTAGAGAAGAAACAATGGCTTCACCTCTATGTTTAGTTCTAACTCAGTTTGTGATTTCTCTTCTAAAGTGAAGCAGTAACTATAGGACAGGCTGAGAGAGTTGGGGTTGGTCAGCCTGGAGAAGACAGACCTAAGAGTGGCCTTCCAGTACCTGAAGGAGTTCTACAAGAAAGCTGAAGAGGAACTTTTTACAAGGCTATGTAGTGACTGGATGAGGGATAATGGCTTCAAATTGAAAGAGAGGAGATTGAGATTATATACGAGAATGAAATTCTTTACTGTGAGGGTGGTGAGACACTGAACAGGTTGCCCAGAGATGTTGTGGATGTCCCATTCCTGGGAGTGTTCAAGGCCAGGCCGGATGGGGCTTTGAGCAACCTGATCTAGTGGGAAGTGTCCCTCCCCATGGCAGGGGGCCTGGAACTCAATGATCTTTAAGTTCCTTTCCAACTCTAACCATTCTATGATTCTATCATTCTATAGCAGGAGTAAGCTAGCTCGTTAGCACAAGCAACAGCAGCAGCAAAACAGACAGTGGGCCTCTGTCCCTGGAGGACTCATTAACCTTTTCCAGCCTATTATCACTGGGACTGGGACCTTTATTACCTAAATTAAAGCTAGGGCAGACACTCTATCCCCTTGTCTCTTCATTTTAGAGTATAACCTCCAGCTCTCAAGGGCCAACCATTGACCTTGACTCTATGAAATTAAATCTGAACACAAGAAAACACTTTTTTGGTGAGAGTTGTCCAGCACTGGCATAGAGAGGTTATGGCGTCAGTCTCCATCTATGGAGATAATCAAAACATGATTGGATGCAGTTCTGGGAAACCTGCTGTAGATAACCCTCCTTCAGCAGGGGGGTTGGACTAGATGATCTCAAGGCGTCTCTTGCAGCCTCAACAGTTCTGTGATTGTGTAGTTTGACTAGCCAAAAGACTGAGTCCCGTAGAGTACAGCAGTAGCAGATCTCTCCTCCCTTGAAGCTGTTTTTTAAAAGAAACACGACACTTGGTTAACAGCGGATTATAGTGATGGTCTCTTGTGTAAGATTAAGTATCAAACTTATTGTTAGAGTGTCTTAAAAGTCTTGCAGTACAGAGGGGGGTGAGGTAGAGCACCATCGCTTCCAAAACAAGAAGTGTTAGTGTTGTAATGACTGTCCATCCTCTCTTAAACTCTAACCAGCTGTTTTATGATAGCAAACATAAAGGGCTGGTGTTACTCTGGAAGGTGACTTTATTCTGGCAACTGTTTCTGGCTTTTTTCTTCTGACTTTAAAGTGTGTGGACACATGTAAGCCTGTGGCAACCAGAGGCAGTTTCCACTCACAACTGTATAATGGATTCAAAGCCACAAAATTTCTTAGCCAGACCCCAGCCTTTTATGCACTTTGTGGACTGGTTATTTCATGCTTCATCACTCCCAGTAATACCTATCAGCCTTTAATTTAACTTCCACCTCTGCTGTAGATAGCTGTACTTTCTGACAGCTAGGAAACAGGCCTAGAAAACTCATGAGGAAAAAGCTGTGCCAGAATTCTTTTGTGTTTAAATATCCCTTATAGGGAAGATAGATGTGGCTGATTTTATAACAGAACTTGGAGGATACAAACTCAGGTCTGCTTTGTCACTACACAACGTGGATCTACAGAGAGATTTCCCTTTAAAAAGTGCAGATGCTGTATTTACTGCCTTTTACTATTTGATAATTTCTTCTCATGTAGCTTTTTGGTACACTTTGTACTTTCTAACAAATATTTTTTAATATATTGTGAAAACATGCCCTTTGATCTCAGTCCAGTATTAGGAAGAAACAATTCATTTGCAGTCCTTCCTTAGCATTGCTGTTTAAAGTTCATAGAGCTTGGCAGCTGACGTATCTCTAGTTTAATTCTGGAAAGCAGTTCTCATATTGCATAATACTAAGTAATGAAAACAAATGCTTTCTTTATTGCATGACACTTCTCTCACCATAACTAATTTAAACAAGCCATTGCTTCAGGAAATATGTAATGTAACAAAGTCAAGCCCTTTTATTTTGTAAGTGTGAAAAATAAATCAAGACTACAGAATGATAGAATTCATTATCAGTGTCACATATAACTTTTCATCTGAAGTGACATTTTTCTTCTCAGAGACTTTAAGCAGCATATTAGGCATCCAACTTGAAATTTCACTACACTAATGCTTAGTTAATTGCCTCTGGTGAGCTGCCACTGAAGGCCTGCCCTTGAAGGTAGAATGCCAGCTCCCTCCTGAACAACTGTGCCAAGTAAGTGCATGTCTTAAGCTGAGCTATACTTTTCAGTGAACTCCCTGAGCCTTTTCTATCCTTCCGAATCCAAACATGGAGTAATTTCTCTCAGATGTTTTTTTGCATCCTATTATGTAAACAGCACAGTTGAGTGAAGTTGTCTGGAGAGACCAAATGCCCAAGGAACGGCCAGATGGGTAACAATAAGGGTAACCATTTAAGGAACAGGGAGAAATCAACCAAACAATGGAACAGAAATATGTCTGAAAAAAATACTTTTTGCAAAGAGTGTACAACAAATTGATTTTGAATGAGGTAATACATATGTATTCACACTGTGGTTCTGTGATCACAAATAAGAGGTCTGTGTCTACTGGATCAAACAGTAGTTCTGGTCAGTAGAAACCTAAGTACAAGGTACTTGTGGACAAAAAAGATCAGCAGTGTGTTTGGCATCCCATCCTCTATCCTAGAGTGCATCATATCCAGTGCTCCATTCATCTGCCCTTTACATTACAGAATTCGTTCTGTTGCATTGTGGGTTTATTTGTGGATGGCTAAGAGTCCCTAGAAACAGACTTGAGAAAAGTACCATGCCACTGCCAAGCGTCATTTGCATTTTGGCACTGGAGAGCAACACAACATTTCAATTCTCTCCTGAGAAGCTGCAGAGCAAGAAACTCTGCTGGGGAGTAGTCATAAAAATGGTGACCCAACTGTATCGAGACTGATTGTGCCAAGGGCAGGCTCTGCTGTTCACTGCAGAGAAGGTATGAGCAGAGAGGTAACAGCAGGTGAAACCTGGCACCTACTGAAGATCCTCACTGCAGATGGGAGCAAATGACTGCACATTAAGCACAACACTGCAGCTTGTGGTAAGAGCAATGATCAGTGGCAGAATTCTGCTGTAAGCGCATGTTAGTTAGAACAGGGAGAACTTTAGCATGGGGTAGATGACATTCATAAAGACCTATGTGTGGCTCACATGTTACCTGGCACAGAAGATAACCAACATCCTAGTGGTCATAGGCTTCCAGGAGAGAGCTGCTGTAGCTATTTGGAAGCAGGCAGCATGTGGCATCCACTACATTATTGCAAATCGATCTGGAAATGAATAATTAACCACCAGCAAACTGATTTGGGAGGAATCGTTACACTGGCAAACTCTGAATGACAGGTATGCAGAGATCACGGTGAGCTTTGCCTTAAGTGCTTGCCCAGCTGAGTTGGCACAGCAGAGAAGACATATATGCTGTCATCTTCCTTCCACAAGTCCAGCAAAGCACTTTCTCAGCAAACATCATAGAATCATAGAATGGTTTGAGATGGAAGGGACCTTAAAGATCATTGAGTTCCAGGCCCCCTGCCAGGGGCAGGGACACCTCCTACTACAGCAGGTTGCTCAAAGCCTCATCCAGCTTGGTCTTGAACACTCCCAGGGATGGGGCATCCACAACTTCTCTGGGCAACCTGTTCCAGTGCCTCACTACCCTCACAGTGAAAAATTTCTTCCTGATAGGAAGAAAGGATATATTTCTCTAACCTTTGACTCCAGTCTGACAAAGTGAACGACTATCATGTTTTTGCACAATCTTAGCTAGTCAAGAGGTTTCTTCAGGCAGAATGGAGGTGATTCTGAATCCATTAGGATTGATGGAGTTCTTATGTTATCTTTTGACTCTTGGAGATCAAGTTTGTCTCCCCTCACACAATCCTCCCCATAGCCTTCCACACAAACCTATGGATTAGTCCCGTCAGTGACCAGAGAGACAGCTGCAGAATGGCTGTTGGAAAGTGTGATACATTGCCTGAAGCAGGAATGGGGGACTCGGGCTTCATTCTGAGCCCCACTTCACCCTCGGGATCCTGTTTAAGATGGCCCATGCACTACTAGAGAGAAGAGGAACAGGGGGCTCGGTAGGGAGAAGTGGGCAAATTCCTATGCAGTTGGCAGAAGCTCACATGGATTGTAGCTGCCGTCTTTGTATGCAGTAATGTGTTCATCCAGAGAATCCAAGGGAGCCAGATCAGAGGTTGCTGGGCAGATTAAATCAGGCAAAACTGCAGATGAACACTTGCTGACTTTGGAGTCTGAAAATGATGCGAATGTTGATTTGCAAGAAACACATTGTTTTCTGCATCTCCTGTATCCAGCCTGGGCCATCAAGGCTGGCAGGCTGTAGGCTTTTACTTCATTGACTTTTCTTTTTAGTCTTACCTCAGTATTGCTTTAAAAAGCCCAGGTACTGCATATTGTATTTTCAGTTCTCCAGCTGAACAAAGGAAAAGTCAAGGACTTCTTGTAGAGGCAGCGAGAAGCATGGTTTCTTCCACCTGGTCAAGAATTAAAATCTAAATACTAAATGCTGGAATCTATAAGCTATTTAGATGCAGGCAACTTCAAAAGAAGGAAAAGAGCCAAAGAAATGAACGGCACTGAGTAGCAAAGAATCTCACGTGCCATGCAAGAGAATTGCCATTGCTCTCTGGAGCTCTCTGTGCTCCATTCAAGGCACAGCAAGCACCTTATATTGCAGGCAGGACTTTTACAACAGAACATTTGTAAAAGACACTAACCCTTCCATGGACACGCTCAGTTTAGCATCCATGCTGAGGCCCTGGAGTGGAACAGAGCGTGTTGTTCCAGGCACTGTTAGCAAGGGCCTCTGAGGAACAGACTGCTCCCCTGACTCTGCAGGTCCAGTGCTTCTGCCCTGTGATGTTTTATGTTGTGCATCTGTTCACCACAGTCATTGCATTCCGGATCTTGAAGTGTCGTGCTCTGTCTGGGGGTCCTTTTTAGCTAAGGGACCTAGCTTTAGAGTAACCTGCTGTTACTCTAGTTGATGAAAATGAAGGCAAATTGGCATCTGAAGCATACAGCAATGAGTCTGTCAGCATCCAAATCACAGAATGGTTTGGGTTGGGAGGGACCTTAAAGACCTGCCATGGGCAGGGACACCTCACACGAGAGCAGGCTGCTCAAAGCCCCGTCCAGCCTGGCCTTGAACACTCCCAGGAGTGGGGCATCCACAGCTGTTCCAGTGTCAGCCTGTTCCAGTGCCTCACCACCCTCACAGTAAAGAATTTCTTCCTAATATCTAGACTAAACCTACTCTCTTTCAGCTTAAAACTGTTACCCTTTGTCCTCCCGCTACACTCCTTGATAGAGTCCCTCCCCTTCTCTCCTGTAGGACCCCCTTCAGATACTGGAAAGCTGCTATAAGATCTTGTCAGAGCCTTCTCTTCTCCAGGCTGAACAATCCCAATCCTCTCAGCCTGTCCTCATAGCAAAGGCGCTCCAGCCTCTGATCATCTTCATGGCCCTCTGCTGGACCTGTTCCAAGAGGTCCATGTCCTTCCTGTGTTGAGGACTCCAGAGCTGGACGCAACACTCCAGGTGGGGTCTCACAAAAAAATGGAAGTCGGGAACTCAGCTATAAAGAAGGTAGTGATAGCCAGGGATAATGACTGTTCAAGGATAATAACCTTTGAAACAGCAAATGTATAAAAACGTAAAGGAAAGCAGACTACTAAAAATAGGAGTGAGTTCGAGGTGTTTCTGAAGGAAGTTCAGTCAGAAAAGGATTGGACAACTGAACCTCGAAAAAAGTTAACCTGATTAAAAATCTCTCTTCAGAAACACTTGAAAATAAATGAGGCAGCAATAAGAATCCTGCAGATGACTTGCTGCTTTGTGTTGTAGTACCAAGGCACTTTTACTTTAGCAATGTGTGACCTAAAATCAGATCTATTTTCTTGTGGAATCATAACCCCCTTTTGGACAATACAGTGAAATTGCTACTATTCCCTTCTCTCTGGACAAAGCATGTCAAAGCATGTTGTTTTTTTCTGTCAGTTTTAAATAATTAAAAAATCTATGACTTTTTTCTCCCTTCTATGAAATTTATTTGAAAACCAGAACTTTAAAAGGCACGCTGAAATGTATTGGGATTTCTGCTTGTGTTTAGCACACTTAAAACTCCAAAGGAAGATGCTTAAATAATTTTTATATGGAGAGCGCAAACACCACAGCTCTGTAAAGTCCTAAGGCATAGGGGTGAGGTGAAGGTGACAGAGCACTGGAACAGGCTGCCCAGGGAGGCTGTAGAGTCCCCTTCTCTGGAGACTTTCAAGACCCGCCTGGATGCAGTCCTGAGTGATGTCTGCTAGGCAATCCTGCTTTAGTAGGCGAGTTGCACTCTAGAGGTCCCTTCCAACTCTGACGATTCCATGATAAAGCTCCACTGTTGTGTCAACCAATTCATATGAGTATGTCATCTTGTCACACTAAAATGCCATTTGTTAAGTCATAAGCACATCAGGCTGTGCTAACCAACCTTTATTTCTTTCACAAAGGGAACTGCCCAGGTGATAGCACTGATTGAGCCACGCATCTATGCATATTCAAATTAAGATGCACTTAAGTCTCCCTTTCTTTACCCTTCAAGATCAGCACGTGTCTCAGGTGTAGTTCTCTGATGACTTTAAGCTAATTGTGGGCTGTCACTGCAAGGGCCACTTCACCAATCCTCATCTGACTGTGCCTGCTATCATTTCCATATTGGCATTAACATGGGGACCCAGATCAGGGAGCTGATCCAGCTGAACACTAACCTAGCAAAAGAAAAATATTGTAGTAACTGGTCTGATAATCTAAATTCCAAACTAAATAATTTTCTAGCAGTCATAATCAGGAGAGAACCACTAATCACTGACACAAAGCAGCTTCGTGTACCCTTCTGCATTGTTTGCGCTGCTTCTTTTCCATTTTACCAGCCGTATTTAGATTATGAGTTGCTCAGGGCCAGAACCACCTCCCAATGTGTTTGTATGGTGTGGTCTAAACATGTAAGTGTAAATGTCTGACAAATTGGATATAATGGTGATAACCCAGAATAATCTTTGATGCTAGCTGATAGGATATCTTACAGACAAAATCTTATCATGACATTAAAGGGTTTGTGTTTGGAATCTCCTACAAAAAGAAGGGGATTCATAACTAAGGTCCCAATTCCTCAGTTTTTCCAAAGTTAAATATTGCAACACAGGTTAAAAACTACAGGCTTGATTGTCCTTTCACTATTTATACCAAATTGTAAGTATGCATTAATGTGGGTGCTCTTCCATCAATGGGACTGAAGGAAAGATGAAGCCCAGTCATTTCTGAAAGTTCTACAGCAGCCATCATATAGATAAAGCAATTTAATGATGAAGAGAGAGAAATGGCTTCTAATACAGCTATGGTTCTATGTCCTGTGGTACATCTAAGCATATGTTAATGATGTTGTACATATTTATTTATATAGAATATGAGAAATGCTTACAAGAAATTATTCAGTGGCTGGCATTTCATAGAAGCATAAGGAGCTAAAACTTTTCCCCCCTTTTGTAGCTATCCCAGTAGAAACCGCCAAGCAAAATGCCAACGTGGCTTTGGTTCTGACTTCATGTGGAGGCCATATCGGTTTTCTGGAAGGAATATGGCCAAGGAAGTGCACTTACATGGACAGAGTCTTCAAGCAGTTTGTGCAAGCTATGTTCGAGCATGGAAACAAAATCTTTAGCATGTAGCTTTGGACCACTATTATCGCACAGTGGCACATCCTGACAAGGGCAGTTAAGCTTAATGCACAAATTTTAACTCCTGTAAGCCAGCAAATGGATGAAGTCCATTACTACATGCAAAAATATTTTTTGCCTAAGATTTTGTAGCAAGAAACTAAATATTACGTTGTCACTTTTATATTTATTTTTAATATGCCTTACTAAGAATGACCTTAAATGAAACAGCATTCTGCATACATCAAATTGCACTTAACAAAAACCATCAAGTAAACAGATTATAATTCCTCAGGATTTTAATTTAAAACAGTACATATTTAGGAGACTTAATTAGATTGCTTATATTAGAATGGCAACACTCAAAATAGCATATATTATCCTGTTATACATAGTACAAGTTGGCCCATTCCTTAGGGCAAAGATGGTGAAAATCTTACAGTATGAAAACAAAAGGAGGAGGGAACAAAAAGAAGCACTGGTTCTTCAAGCAAGTAAAATTTCAGCATGTTATTCCACAGCATTAGATTGATACCTGCTTTTGCTGTTCTACCCTGACAGTATTCAGATTTAGGGCTAGTTGTTTTTTTAAACTATGTCAATGCCATACTTGTCTTACATGATTATTTTTTAAACTGTTGATTTATAGTGTTTACATATAACCAAAAGATTCCTTTAAAACAGTACTGTAATAACTTATGTAATTAAAAGACATCTTGCATTTCAAAGTTCATGTAAAGCTGGGTGTTGTCATATACGTAATACGTACTTCATGTAACTGGTAAATTCAATGATTCTATCTGTTATGTTTATATTACCGTGCAAGAACATTTCAGTTTTAAAGAATAAACTTTAGAACATCAGGAGATAATGATATAATCTGCTTTAAATTAAAAAAAAAAAAAAAAGAAAAAAAAAAAGAAAAAATGAATTATTATCCAAACCTTATGTCTCTGCTATTGTTTCAGATAATTTCTAAAAAGAATGTAACAAACTGCATCAAGAAAGCTGGGAGCTGGGGTGGGGGGGTCAGAGCCCCATCTCTCTGGTTTGATCATTTGTCAGCACTTTGGCAATAGGTTGTGAAATCACTGAAGCCTTTGCAAACAGATTTCTGCCCTCATGGCTTACGAGTTTGTGAGGCTGACCGAGGCATCGCTATTCTCAGCCCTCAAACAGAGTGAGGGCCAGCATGGACCTCTGAGGAAAAAGAACAGTTGGACAGAATGTATTTTGAAACTGTTGGGAAGCCCTAATTTAGGGCATACTGGAATTGGAAAAAAAAAAATAAATGCCTTTAACCAGCTTCAGTGGAGCTCCCACCTCTTGCTGATCACTGATTTGGGCCCAGCCACACAAGATAAGGCACTAAGGATGCCTTTTTATTTTTATCTTTTTGAGCAGGGTCAGTACAAGAAAAAAAACGCGGATAAAAAAGCAAGTCAGGTCTTTTGTCTCAAGCAGTACGTGAACAGTCTGCTTGCAAGGCATGTTTCCTAGTAACAGCAAAGGAAGAACAAAAATACTCTTTTTCTTTAGAAAAAGAAATTGGGACATGCTATAAGAAAGCTAGTTTTGTAAGGTGGAAGGTTAAATTAAAAAATTAGTAAGTGCTTTCATGTTTTGACTTTTCAGACAAGCATTGGCTCTTGCCCAAATAATAAAATCTAGCTTATATTTTCTCTAATATGGAAAATGAGAAAAGTAACTTTTAAAAGCAAAATGAAATTTTCTGTATGCTACTACAATACCTGAAATCAGCGTGTTAATAGGGTACCTTATTTACTCTTACAAACATTTCCAGGTTTTAGGTTCATACCAAAACAGCAAGCAATAAACAGTATATTGAGCATTATATTTGTAAAATTGTTTGGGTACAGTACTATTTAAAACTCAGCATCAAGTATTCATAAAAATAAACCCACTTACCTTAAAAGCACACCTTACTGTTTGAATAAAAGTAACATGATTAATGGCAGAATTTCTGTCTCTTTGCACTGTCTTCTCAATTAGGGCCAATCCCCCATGAAACATTTCTCTTTAAAGGTATGTCTAGCAAATGTCTAGAAAATTGGGATTTCCCCCCAAATACAGTGGTTTTCTTTATGCCCCACTGGGGCAAGTTCATTGTTAAACACACTGTGTGCAAAGTGGCAACAATCAAATTTTACTATGGATATCTTCAAGCTTTCCTAGTCAGGTTTTCTGAAACATAGTGTAGACATCTCTGTTCTTGGCAGGGGACTCACAAGCCAGCAAAAAAGCTCATGGCACTGCTTGCTATATATTATCTTTGTACCTCATACAGAGTTTCACCAATCAGGTGAAACACAGACTCCAGAATTCAATTCAACTCCTGTATTCAATGTGAATTCATAGGGCCTTTATTTGGCTTTTTATGTGATCTGAGTATCCAGACAGCAACAAGGATATGAAAAGTTGGAGGTGGGAGAAAATCACTAGTAATCAAACGGTGTGCTCGTTACTGGAAAGGTGGAGTATGACGACAATGGAATTCCAAGTCAAAAAGGTTACAAACGCTTCTTAAATGAAATTTTCTTCCTAGTTCAGAATCACATAGTAGTTGAAGCTGGAGGGGGCCTCTAGAGATTGTCTCTTCTAGACCCCTGCTCAAAACAGTACATTTTACATCTGTGCTTCAGAACATCCACCTCTTCTCAGTTTACCCTTGGAGTCAGCACAAGGTGCTGTTCTTTTTATCTGTGAAGCCTTCTGTCACCCCAGAAACATACTGTGACCTCATCTGTCTTACTACCAGATCATAAAGATTAAGATTTTAAGATGTAATTTCTGAGTCCGTTTGCCATGAGTGGACATAATAAAATGCCAAAATGTCAAATAGAAAAATACGGTTCTATGAACACAGAGAAACTAACCCATGGTATATATTTCATACTGAACAGAAGGATTAATGCTCTTTTTAGAAGCCAGGATATATAACAGCACAGTTTACAAGATTTAGCAGGATGGGCAACGGAGAGCAGTCTACAACTCTACAGGAAAGAGCGCTGAGAAAATATGAATAAAGTGCTGGTGGCTCCAGGCAGGTCATCATGGTCATGTCAGTATGGCAGCCAGTATCACAGTTCAGTCATCAACATGCTGACTGTTGTGGAGTGCAACACTCCCAAGGACTAAACCAGCCATTACAGAGATTGGAAAAGGGTTCCTTTTTCAAGAATTACTCCCCAGTTGTAGTTTAGGAAGCTTCTCCTTACCTTTTCCCTGCTTCAAATTGCTATTTCCAACTGAGATCCAGTAGTCAACTGCTTCCACTCTTCAAGCCAACAGGATGGAGCAGTTTGCTTTTCTCAGCAGTTCCCAAATGTTTCAGCCAATGGCCCCCTTCCCTTTTTCTGTAATTCTCTGGATCCCTAATGCACCACTCACATTGTATATATCCACTGTCTAGCCTGGCCTCAAATCTCTGCAAACCTCTTGCCTTCCCTCCAGATGTACCTATTTACAGGCCTTTCTATCCCCCCTCCCCCCAAAATGAAATTCTTACATTCAGCACGTGAGAAAAACGGGCAAGACCGAGCCCAGTTTTTTCCCTGCCTCCCTGCAAAAAGAAAAATACCCAACTCTGATTCCCCACCCCTCATTTTCAAGATGCACACCCACCCCCAACTTTTTTAGCTAGATCCTCTGTAAAGGTCTTAAATGTTGTCCCAAGTGCCATCCGCACAGAAACTTCATGGAAGGGGGGGAACTGCCCTTCACCTACAACTCCTACAGATACCTGACTCATGCCAGTGACTCGGCACTGCCAGGAAGAGGACTTTTAGCCCCAGGTGTGGTTTTCATGAGCAAGTACACCATACTCTCCCCAGTCTGCTTCAGCTCAATGCACTATTGCCCTTAAACAAACAAACAAAAAAAAACCAAAACCCACCCAACCCCAAAAAACCACCATAAAACCAAAACAAAAACCCAAAAAAGAGAACATTCACTCTTTGAGTCACCAAGTTGCCATCACACCCTTCAACCTGAGCCACATGCTGTGGTTCTCATCCCAGGGTGCCAGCTGGTCAAAACGGACTTTATAATGCTCAAGGCAATGAAGAAAGATATAAAAAAAAGCCCAACAGAATCTCCTGCCCATATGCTGGATCCCCTCCACAGAAGCAGCTAGTAGTGCTCCTTACTAGCCAGCAAAATAACTCCTACAGCCAATCTACCAGAGTATCCCAGCCACGTTGTGGTTTGGGTTTTGTTATTTGTTCATTTTTCATTTTCACTCCAACAGAAGAAAAGGAAAAATCTGCCAAATGCACCAGCAGCCACAACAGCCAGTGGTTCTTCACAGGCAAACGACTTTTCCTCTGAGGGATTCAATTTTCCTGTCTCTTTCTTTCTACTGGAGACAAAAAAAAAAAAAACAGCCTCTCCCTTTTTCCTGGATGAGGGCAGAGGGACTTTTGGAATCTGCTGAATGGATGGAAATCACAGCCCCATGCTGCCTTAGCTGCTCTTCCAGTTCCTTTAAATGATCAATAGATTTAGTGATTAGAACATTAGTTTAAATCAGCTTCACGTGGCCTTAGCTAACACGTGTAAAGCATTCTTCTGGTGCACTAGGCATGCTTGCAGAGTTTAATTACAGCTGAGAGATTTAAGCAGCTCCTGCCTCTTGCTTGTCAAGTCACCGCCTCCTCAATCATGAGATGTCTGATAAGTAGTAGGGCAGGCTGGGAGTGTGTGAGCATGTCAAAAGGGGCTGGAAGGTCGGCATGTGGGCAGGACTGCTGTGATTGAGCTTGGGATCAACAGCTCGAACTATGTAGCCCACCCTAAGGCTGCAATTTCACAGGCAGCTCCCAAAGTTAACAGCTCCCTCACACCAAAAGGGAAAGGCTTCCTCTTCCTCCTCCCCTGCCTTTTCTTACCCTCCCTGATTCCAGTCATATGGTCCTTGGCTTTTCTTGTCCTGGCATTCTATGATCTGTTTTTTCCACTGGGTTAATTTTTTTGCTAGCTCTGTGTTCAATTTGCTTGCTTACAGGAGTCCCTCAGGTGCTGGTGGGTGGGCGGCATGAGGTAAGGAGCTGGAGTATGTTGCTGAGTGGGGAAAGAAAGCGATGAAAATAGCGGGAGAGGCTTCCCCTTTTTGGTGTCAGTCAGCCATCTCACAGGGTCACCACATCTCCTGAAGCTGTAGCTCAACAGGGAACTCTCTACAGCTAGTGCAATGATCCATATATGGGCTCAGTTATTGCTCCTGTGAAAAACAGCATAATCGAGAAGCATGACATTTTTCACTTAGCTACCATCAAGAGGCACTCCAGCAGTATTACAGTAGTGGCAAAAAAGGTTCAGTTGACATTAAAATCCTATCCACATACTCCACCTATGTGAATGCAGTTCCTCCTCCCTTCCCAGGTCCCCTAGTTCTGCATCAAGCCTGTGCCTGAGCACTCCTGTTCCTTAGTCACAGCTTCCGAGGCTGGTAAATTTCTGTAAGGTTTGTGTTCTTTCAGCAAAGTGACATCTGCTAGCAAGTTCACACTGACCTCAGTGCTTCAAAATGCTGCCACCTTCTGTGGAAAACTGGAAGTTTACCCATGTTCTATCCCACAGTGTGTTTTTCCAAGTTTTGCAATTCAATGCTTTATAAGAACGCCTGTTTCTTTATTACTTCCCTGATGTACAGCAAATTACTATTCCATGGAAAAATGTGAGAAAAATCTAGCTTGACCTGCTTCGTGTTCCTAAGAAAGAGGGATGGGAAAACATGTTAAATTTAAAGTTAGACATAACGTAAAGAAATATTTTTATCACCCTCCAGAAAATTTACAGGCGATCCAGTGACTAAAGTATCCTTCATCTGGGAATTATTCTGTAGATTATTGTAGGACAGCAGGAGACCACGTATTGCTGTGTTCGTTGTCAAATCACAGCAGATAATGAAGCATTAAAAAGGAGCTGTTACTGGGAGTTATAAATAACATTTCTTCCTATCAGCTTTTTCAAAAACTGCAGCTGCTGAAAATTTCCATTTGCCTAGGACAAACAGTGCTTCAATGAAATGCATCCAGAAGAAGGATTTATCGAAGGCAGTTCCTTGTTTCAGTTAATAAAGAGACCAAAAAAAAATTACAGATAAAATATCTCCAAGTAATTGTCTATACATATTTTTTTATGCTATTCAGCAACATGGCTGTGATTTCTGATAATTAATCCCATACATGTAATAGCTATATAAATCAATAAAATGCTTTGAAGATTATAGAAAAAATCCTAAAAGTTTATTATAAAAGTCAAAATAACCACTTTTTAAATACTTCAAACATTAACAAAAGCATATTTGCAGAACATCTACACTGTGTAGCTCCCAAGTACTAAATTATTTGTGCAGTCTGTCTCTTAGATTAGCAAACTGTAATGTACAGGAAATCAGAAATCTCTAGTACAAAGTCTGTCACATAGTGCCATTCAAAAAAATGCCTTCTAACATCTTTCACATCATTTATTAGGTGGCTAATGCCAAGGTTCATCACACTGTTCTCCAGTCATTCCGATGCAGTGATGTATACACATCACTATGCAAATGTATAGTGAAATAAGCTGAGAACGTGTCTGTATCAGCAAATAGGACTTGCTAATAGGAGTGTTTGCTCCTAGCAATAGCAAAGTTACTGAATGTTGAGATCCTGACACACATACTGTATGCATTTCAGGTACGATATACTTCAGGTTAGTCCTAGCCTGGTAATACGGCTGGAATGTACTAGGTACATGAGCTTTCTAGTTGGGATGAGAAACAGAGTTCTGAAGGAAGCCACCTGATTGCTCACACTTGTCATGCAGGGTCTTGAAGTGTGCAAAACAGACTCCTTTCGAAAGAAACCAAACCCATAGAACATACCCAATGTGTTCCAACTCTTGCCATCACTGCAACCACAGGACTAGACTAAAGCTGGTCTGGACTGGCACAGCAGCGCGGGGGATGTCAGATCCTCAGCAGGAAGTCTCTCCCTCTGAACTTACTACTTGCCAACACAGACACCAGCTCAGACCAGGAAATACCCTGAGGCAATAAAGCCATAACATAAGGTTAAATGAGGTACAAACCCATTACTCAGTGTAGTAAGGATTGAATTATTCCAGAAAATGGAAAAAAAAACAACCCACAAATACGTGATTACGCTACAGAACACGTTGTGAAACGTGATGCAGAATGCAACTCTTAAAACAGCTAGCTGGCACCCAGAGAGTTACCAGTGAACTTGGGAAAGCAAAAAGGCAGTTCACCGAGTAAACACATAGCTCTGGACACTGCACAGGACCAGGGCACATCCAGCAAGGCACTTCAGTCTCCAAGACACAGACAAGCATCTCCTGCTTTTACAGTAAAGCCACACACGCTAGCACAATATGGCACAGACATTTAGAAGACCTACTGGTGTCTGAGCACCTAAAGCAAAACTGATCCACAGGAAATCCCCAGCAACCACAAAACATAGCCTTAAAGAAGTTTCTAAAGGCAAAACCCGAGATCATTTACAACACAGCACTAAACTCAATTTTTAGAGGGGTTTCCAAACACATTTGCAGTACGTGGCCCACACACACTTTGGCAACACTGCTGGAGCACCACTATTACCACACAGCGTGCCACTTGGGGAGATTTTTCATTCTGCATTTAGCTGTGCCAATCATTAAGTGCCACTGACACACTGCAGGCCACCACGTGAGCCACAGAAGCATAGGATGGTTTGGGTTGGAAGGCACCTTAAAGAGCATCCAGTTCCAACCCCCCTGCCATGGGCAGGGACACCTCCCACTAGAGCAGGTTGCTCAAAACCCCATCCAGCCTGGCTCTGAACACTCCCAGGGATGGGGCATCCACAGCTTCTCTGGGCAGCCTGTTCCAGCGCCTCACCACCCGCACAGGAAAGAATTTCTTCCTAATATCTAACGTAAATCTCCCCTCCTCCAGTTTAAAACAGCGGCCCCTCGTCCTGTCGCTAAGGCACTTTGCCACCCCCTGGCTGTCACCGCGCGCCGCCGCCTTGCCCCTCGTTGGCAGCGGACGGGGCCCAACGACCAGCCCGGCCCCGACCGCTGCGGACGCCCTGAGCCGCCAGGGCCCGCTCCGGGCGGGCGTCAGGGAGCGAGGCGGCGCCACA
>VZRU01021148.1:14612-28054 GCA_013398155.1 Pedionomus torquatus | reverse complement strand
GTCCATCGAGGGTTCGAGGGTTATTAAAAACAAGACATGGTGTCTGGATCAGAAAAGCCCCAAGACGAAAATCATTAAGACACCGAAACAACATTCTGGGAAGGTAACTCTTAACTGCCCGCGTGCTCTTAGACAGCGTCCGATTTCATCTGCTATCGGGAACTGGCACAGGTTAACCTTCGGTCTGACCCGGTCCAGCTGTTCCGGCGCTTCCACTGCTTGCTCTCCGCGCTACACAAGCCCCAACGCTGCCAGCCCAGCGGGTCTTGGGTTTGAATCTTGTCAGGAGCAACCTATGGATGGAAGGGCGCAGCCTGGTCTCGTGCCCTTCTTCCCCAGCCTTCCGGATCTGCTGGGCCACGGCACGGAACTGTAGAACCAGCGGATTTAAGTATCCCGAGGGTTTGCTGGAAATATCAAAGAGGGGAACTCCACGACGCATCCAAATGAAACCCCCTTCTGGTGGTGCCGTAGCGGCGTGGACAATCTTCTACACAGCGGAGAGCTCAGGGACGACACTCTGCTTGGGACCGAGACCGCCGGCACGGAGACAAATTCCACTCGGGAAATCCCTCACAATCGTTGCACTTCGTCAGGAAAAGACCTGGAAAACCACGGCTGAGGTCTTCAAAAGGCAAAAGCCTCCCTTTTATTTCTCTGGATCCGCCAAGCACTTCCTGAAATTCCACCAATTCTGCTTTTTTTCTAAATAACCACTGGCAGAGGATTTCTGCCACAAAATGCTAACACCTCATTTGTAAATTAAAATACTTCTAAAAAGATAATCTCGGTGATGCATTTCCTGGTTCTTTTGTTTAATGGATAAGCATAGCATTAAATTACAGGGAAGCTCAACTATTATCTCATAGTTTTCTTCTTTTTTTTTTTTATTATAGACTTTTTATCCACATGAATGATAAAGAAACTACAACAGAGTTAAATACCTTTTTTGATAACAGTGATTATATTCTTAATTACACTCAATATTAAATTGTAAAATATTTCCAGAGGAGTACAATCTTAATTCATACAGCAGGCAAAATACCAGAGGAGGAAAGGGCCAAGGGGAGAGGGGTGTGAGAATTTCCACTCTGCTTTTAGAAAGCACTTGTGTATGGCTAATGCTGCTCCATCCAACCATCCATCCATCCATCCAAACGTGGTTCTGGCCCGTCTGGCGAGACGAGACGCGCGTTTCTCTTCTGTAAAACAATCGCTACTCAAAAGCAAAAAATGAACTGGCAGATGTCGTCGGTGTCTGTGGCGTTGATCGGCAGCTCCTTTCCCAGCTCGTCTGGACGATTCACTGAAAGCATTTTCTCTATCAAGTTCAGGAGGTCCTTCTAAAAACACAAAGACTTAAACTTTGGTACCACCAAAAAAGATCCAGGACAGGCATTTTTTTTATATTTTTTTTTCTGTTGTCGTTTTGTTTTTACTAATAAATGGCTGCTACATTCTATTTTACATGGTTGTCCATGATGCTTTGAGGTCACTTGTCCTTGGGCTCCGAGGAACCCAGGTAATTTTGCTTGTTTTTTTTTTTTTTAAATCCCCATGACGTTCCATTTTTCTCAGTCTTTGTACAAGTCAGGTTTCTGAGCAGTGGCTTATAACTGCAACAGATCCTGTGATACTGTGATTCTAGGAATGAAAAGAAACAAACAAAAAAACAACCAACCAAACCAAACAAACAAACAAACAAAAAAAAAAAAAAAAAAAAAAAAAAACAAAAAAAAAAAACAAGAGAGAAAGGGTTACTAACACCAAGTTTGAGATTTCTTTATGCACAGAATTACACGGATGTATACACCTTAAAAAAGGGATATGCACAAGTCACCTGCAGCAGAAGCATCCTCTGAAACTGTGCTAATTACTATTCACGTAAAATATTCACGTGGAAATATTCATGTTAAAGATGAAAAGCAAACTCCAACTGACCTAAGTACAACTACACACAACAGCTCCTACTGCGGAAAGGAGCACAGAGCCAAGGAGGGCAGCAAAGGACTGGTGAGAAACGCAGAGCATTAATCGTGGGGTTGCTCTGCAACGGGCAGGGTCTTTACCCCCTTGGTGTGTGGTGATGTATCACAGAAGCATGGAATGGCAGGGGTTGGAAGAGACCTCTAGAGACCATCTGGACCAAGGATGACCACCAACTAGAGCAGGATGCACAGGGATGTGTCCAGTAGGTTTTGAATGTCTCCAGAGACAGAAACTCCGCCACCTCTCTGGGCAGCCTCTTCCAGGGCTCCACCACCCTCAAAGGGAAGAAGCTCCTCTTCATTATGAGATGGAATTTCCCATGTCCAAGCTTGTGCCTGCTGCCCCTTGTCCCGTCACTGGGCTCCACTGAGAGGAGTCTGGCCCGTCCTTTTGCCACCTGCCTGTTAAATATTGCCCAGCATTAAGGAGGTCCCTTCTCCGACTTTTCTTTCCCAGGCTGAACAGCCCCAGGTCTCTCAGTGTTTCCTCATCAGAGAGATGCTCCAGCCCCTTGATCATCTCCTTAGCCTCTGCTGGACTCCCTCTAGCAGTTCCTTGTCCTTCTTGAACCGGGAAATAGGTGCACATAGGTGCATGCACATTTCTTCTTGAGGCAGCTCCTCTCTTCTCTCTTTTTCTCTGCTTGCCATACAGAATCTGAAATTGCTTCTGAACGATACAGTTGTGATTCTCTGCTTGACTGGTTTAGCTTAGCAGTTAAGTAACAACTAATCTTTCAAAAGCGCTAGGGCCTACTTAGCGAAATCCCCGTTGTCTGCAGGGATGGCGTGCCACTGGAAACAAAACCAGCGTGAGAAACGCATCCATCCTTCATGCTCCCAGCGAATAAGCAGGCAACGCTCGTCGCTGCGATGCCAGCACCTCCCTCGCAGGGCTTTTTCGGCTGGTGAAAACCCGAGGCTGGGAACAAATGGTGCCGCTCATCTGACGCCACCGTCCTCAGGCAGGCTTTTATTTGAAATCAGTGCTTTGGACAAGGAGCTCGGGGCAGGACCCGCTGCTTCCCATCTGGGGAGGCACGCTGTTTTATGCAGGATGTTAGTATCACCGAATTTCTTTTAAATCAGTGCTCAGATTAATGTGGACTCAACTGGAAAATGCTGGCAGTCAATAGGAAAGTACGCGCAAGAGGGCAAAACAGACCAACGTGATGCTTTGATTAATCTCCTTATCTCAGTATGCAAAGCTCCAGGCCACGGATAGTAGTTCTCATGGACGAGAGGCTGGACACGAGCAGGCAGTGCGCACTTGCAGCCCAGAAGGCCAATCCCATCCTGGGCTGCATCAAAACATGTGTTGCCAGCAGATCCAGAGAGGGGATTCTGCTGCTTTGCTCTGGTGAGACCCCACCTGGAGCACTGGGTGCAGGGCTGGAGCCCTCCATAGAGTAAGGATGTTGGAGAGGGTCCAGAGGAGGGCCACGAAGACGATCAGGGGGCTGGAGCACCTCTGCTATGAGAGCAGGCTGAGGGAGCTGGAGTTGTTCAGCCTGGAGAAGAGCAGGCTCTGAGGAGACTTAAGAGCAGCCTTCCAGTACCTGAAGGGGGCTACAGGAAGGCTGGGGAGAGTCTATTTACAAAGGCCTGCAGAGACAGGATGAGGGGCAATGGCTTTAAGTTGGAGAAGAGCAGGTTTAGATGGGATATTAGAAACAAATTCTTTGAGGGTGGTGGAACACTGGAACAGGTTGCCCAGGGAGGTGGTTGAGGCCCTTTCCCTGGAGATATTCAAGGTGAAGCCGGATGAGGCCCTGGGCAACCTGGTCTAGTTGGGGTTGTCCCTGCAACTGCGGGGAGGTGGGACTAGATGACCTTTAGAGGTCCCTTCCGGCCTGGATGGTTCTATGATTCTATTATCTGGTTACCCTATACTTAACTCCTAATATTTTTAAGTATCTGCTTCTTCCATGGCTCAGGCAAAGCTTCATCACTGAGAATATCAAACCCTTCTCAGATGCCCCAGACCTTCTTCTGAACGTTTTTGCATCTCTACATATGAATAGCTCTTTTTTTTCACATCCACCCACTCCACCTCAGGGGTTCTTCCAGTGAATCCACAAACTAGACTTCGTGGCACAACACAGCAGCAAGGCTACTGGCTTTCTGCCCCTCTGTCTCCAAGCCCTACTCTTCTTGTTTTACCAGGGAAAAAAAGAGATTGTCATTTAAATATTAAGGCTTTAGCACCCAAAACTGTAAACTCTCAGGCTGCAGATGGTGGAGAAGGTCTTTCTTCTGACTGAACACTTCTGAAAAACACCCCCAAAAAATGCAGTGTCAGCTTATAGGAAGATGCTGCACATGGGCAACAGCGTAATTGGCATCTGCGGGAGACTCAACCGCAGAAGACAGGATTGGTACAGTTGTAAAGCTCCCCAAGACACACTGATCTTTCCTGGAGCTGGAGAAGCTCCATTAAGGGCAGAAAACCCCACCCCTACCTTCCTGTGTGCAAACATTCACTGCACTGTGACTTTTCCCTCCTTCTGCTGAAGGTACATGACCTCGATGCCACGTTCCAGAGCCAGAGAGCAGAAGCACACGCTGAGGCCTGGATTCACCCAATGGTCAACCCTCAACCCTATGTCTTACCCCAGCAAAGCCTCATCGTTCCTGTGACGTGTCAGTTATCAGCTTTAGACCACAGCACGACACCTCCGCAGGCAGAGCTTTCAGACCAGAACCAGTAAGAATCACGCAATGGAGAGTAATTCTCTTAACTCTTGCAATGCCTGCAGAGAAATAAAGCCTCTCCTTTCCCAAGCTCACCTTTAGCTTTTGCTGAGGTGCGCACCGAGCTTCTCTTTCCTGATCAAGCTTGCTGCATAGGGAATCTGCAACGACACGGAAACAAAGCGGCTGCTTTGAGCCAATGCTTGGCTAACGGAACATCCAAGCTGGAATCCCTGTGAATGAAAGGGGGGTGAGGGGATGGCGTTCGCCTCCTTATATCATTTTAGGAAGCGGTGCCTTAACTTAAAGGATTTAACTCCTCACAAACCCATGAGAATGTTGAAGCAGAAACAGAGTAATAAAGGCTCAAAATAAAACAACAGATAGATCTTAAAATCCAGTGTCTTCCATGTTTTGTTTGCAGCAAAAATAAAGCCACCACCCACTTGCTGCCTGTGAGATGACAGAAATCAGGTGGCTGTGACCAAGCAGGAAATACACACTCATCTGCACACAGCTGAAATACAAGTTGGGAGTACGAGACTTCTTACATTCATACCATCATAATTAACAAAGTTCCTAATTGTTATCTCTGACTTGCACCAATCTGAGGGAAGCCAATGAAGTGGAACAAATAATTAAAGAAAAACAGAGAACATAGGCATGATAGGGAACGGTATTATATTTAGAAGCAAGGTGGGATTATGTGCTCACTGGCTACTGGGAATACATTACACGGCCGCTCTTTTTTCAATGCTGGGCCTTCAGAATGCAACAAAACTAAATTGCTCTGAGATTTCTCCATACCTAGGAATTTAAGTGACTACAAATGCACTGTTCTGCTGGCCTTTTGGAAGGACCGTTGGAGGAATTCAGGCTGGGATCAAAAAAATCTATGTCCCTGTGTTCCCAGGTGCTGTTGCACACTGAGGTGACCCGCTTCTGCTGTCAGGTGCTCCAAAATATAGTCACAATAGGCTGGGCTGAAGGCAACAGAAGGAATCACAGTCACAGAACAGTGGGGTTCAGAAGGGACCTCTAGAGATCATCTCCTCCAACCCCCTGCCAAAGCAGGTCCACTCGGAACAGGTTGCACAGGAACATAACCAGGTGGGGCTTGAATATCTCCAGAGAAGGAGACTCCACCACCTCTCTGGGCAGAGGTCTGACACCCTCAAAGTGAAGTTCCTCCTCATGTTTAGATGGAACTTCTTATGTTCGAGTTTGTGCCCGTGACCTCTTGTCCTGTCACTGGGCACCACTGAAAAAGGACTGGCTCCTTCCTCCTGAGACCCACCCTTGAAGTATTTCTAGGAGTTCATCAGATCCCGCCTAGGTCTTCTCCAGACCAAAAAGACCCAAGTCCCTCAGCCTTTCTTCATCAGAGAGACGTTCTAGGCCCCTCATCATCTTCCTAGAACAGACAGCCAAATGCAGAGAGAGTTCAAGCGTCTTGCCCCATGCACATAGCATATTAGAAGCATGTGAATTTACATCCAGGTCCACTGATTATATACTTAATATGCATTNTCCCCTCCCTGACCAAGAGTCCCCCTCCAGCTTTCCTGTAGGCCCCCTTTAGGGACTGGATTCTTGTTTGGTTTTAACCCGGTTTTGTTTTTAATTGCATTATGCCCACAATATGTGAGGACATTTGTGTGAGTTGTGCTCAGTGTGTCTCTGGGCTGGTGGAATGTGCAGTATCTGCAGCGTTCCCTCTCCCCATCCCTCCCTTCCTTCGTATGGAAAAGAGCAGAGAAGGCTCAGGATGAGAGAAAAGAAAGGGGCACCTGCAGCTCAGGAGCTAACTCTTTTGTCTCCTAGGAAGGGATGTCAATCCGATCGAAAGCAGCCACAGTGGGAAGCAGCAGCATCTGCAAAGATGAGCTGTGTGGTTAAATGAGAGCATAAGCCTTTCTTGGGGCCACAGCCCCTCTCCACAGCTCTGCAAAGAAGGAAACATGTGAGGATCAAAACACTGATGACCTAAAAAGACCAAGGATCCAGGGACTACTCTTAGAAAGTCTACCCTTCACAGATATTGAAGGCTAGCAGGAAGCTTGCTCCCAGATCCCCACGAAAAAACAGAGCTCTTCCCTCCACCGAGGCCTTGAGCTGTTTTCCAGGGCTGCAAAGCTGCTCTCTGAACTGCAGCAGAGAAGAGCACGCAAAGGAACTGTTTACCTGATCATCCCTTTGCATAAGTTTAGATCCACAAGATTCAAACAAACTGCCTGAATAAACACATTTCAGCTGAGACCCGTGATGCTTCACCAACTGCTTTCATCCTCTCTCCCATCGCAGCAGCCAACGGGCAACGCTGGTTTGCATGGCCGCCAGTTATATAGGACATCTCCCAAGCTGTGCTGACCTAGATAAGACAGCGGGGTACATTCTGCCAGAAATTAACTGTTCTCAATCCACTTCTCTACAGCTATATCTGGCACATCAGCGTTTTTTCAATGAGTGTTGGTTGATCCATTCTCCTGGTAATAAATGAAACTGGGAGAGGGTGGGTGTTTGATGGGGAAATGACTATTTTCTTCATGAGTTAAGTGTCATCTTCTACTTTTGCCACTGGAAGAGCATTTGGTAACTCCAGTGCTGTGCTGGAACAGCATTTAAGGCTCTTCACAACAATACAGTTCTCCTTTTGTGCATCCACGATGAAGACAGGATCAGCACTCAAACGGGCATGCAAATCCAACTCAAGGTCAAAGTGCCCACCTCCCTGCCAGCAATAATAAAAACACAAATGGTGGGGTTTTAAATAGCAAAAAAAAAAAAAAAAGGAAAAACCCAGTCTTTTGTNACAAAAAAAAAAAAAAAAGGCAAACACCTGTTTCTTGTGACTAAGTCCGCATTAACAGGAAATATATCGCAATGGGAGCAGATCCGTAGGGTGCGGGAGAAAGACTCAGTGTCCATACTGCATTTCTCTGTTACTTTTTTTCCCCTTCAGACCAGTTCGACTCCAGACGTGGGAACTGACCACCGGGTTTAGAGCTAGAGCATTCCTGGAAGACATCCAGGAGGAATCCAGTTTGTGCAGATCTGCTGCACAACACAGATCAAACCACGAAGAAGCAGACAGAGTTGGGGATTCATTTCTGAAGTGCATGTCTGATCTCTGCTACGCTTGGACATCTAAGAAGCTTCCACACCCCATCCCCTTTTGGGGATTTCATCCTTGCATCCCATCTCTCGGTGGGATACGCAACGATACATCACCCTGACTTCTGCTGCTTCAAGAAGGAATCTTCAATACCCCCAAACACTGTTATCTGATGTGTTTCTACAGTTAATTAGTTAAATAATTTTCATTTCTGGAGACTGCACTTGAGACCTCAGTCAGAACATTGTCCAGTCAAAACAGCCCTTCCAAAAGTGAAGAATATTTACAACAGGAAAGGAGGAAGATGTGCAGCTGGGAAACTACAGTCTCTGCACACAAGGTGCTTCTGGATAGAATGATAGGTGGGATCAAGGAGAAGGAAAAGCATCCACTGAGCCTGCAAAGAAGGAAGAGAAGGGCCAAAAGCTCACCCTAGAGCACAAGCTTCCATTATTTTGCCCAGTGAAAGTATCTGTAGCTGCATGGGCAGAGTCCAGACTCTTCCACAGAAAAAGGATTCCACACAAAGGCAAGATCAGAGGCTGGCTTATTGGTCCCTGGTACACGCGCATCCATTTTTGATCAAATTTCTGGCAAATTCTAAAGGAAAGGAAGCTTTTACTTCTGTTTTTCATAACCATTAACTCTACAAGGCATTTTTTTCTTTAACATTTGAATTCACTGGAGAGAGAGGCACAGCCCCATCTTCTTAAACCAAGGCATAGACCGGTGCGTTGCCAAGATACAAGCCTCACTCACCTGTCTTAAAAAAGCAGACAAAATTTTCCTGAAAACAATACCTGTTAGCTCACTTTTCTGTATACAGTTAGGCATTGACACCTTTGGCCTCAGAAGGACACGTTCCCAATTTGTACCACTAAATCTGGGAACTTCACCAAAACCCAAATGAAGATAATGGGAGAGACAGAAACAAATCTGCAGCTTCTGCTAAACTGCTAAAGCACAGAGGAAGAAATTAATGAGGAAAAATATAAACATGTCTCTGGTCTGTGGTTGGGCAAGGTACTGACATCTGCGTTGCAGTCTGCAAGGCACAGAGCTTCATAAACGCTCCTTTACCTGTTATTATCTGGGTGTCAGTGGACGGGCACTTTGGCACAAGACGCAGCTCAAGAAAGCCAAGAGCCATTCTGCTGACCTAATGTTTGCCTCTAATCTTCTTGTCGAGGTCAATCAACCCAGCTGGACCACTCCGAACACAGGATCAAATCAGAAATCCCAGTAAAGCACTGC
Source organism: Pedionomus torquatus (assembly GCA_013398155.1). Classification (NCBI taxonomy): domain Eukaryota; kingdom Metazoa; phylum Chordata; class Aves; order Charadriiformes; family Pedionomidae; genus Pedionomus; species Pedionomus torquatus. Next base: position 19,003 of record VZRU01021148.1, on the reverse strand, counting down.
TATGTCCTATTTCCACTTTTTGAATATGGAGTGACGGCAACCAAGGTCTCTGCACACAAAAATGTGCATATTCCTTGTTTGTGCAATGAATACATTAGTTGTACGAAGCACCTACTTTCCACATACAACCTAAAATAGGAATTAAACCTACTGGTGCTTTTCTTAATTACAGTAGGACCCAGAGGAACATGATCTCATACCTCTGAAGATCTACCAATATTACCACATGGTAGATTTTTTCCTTCTTTTAAACACTCCTTGCAAAACTTTAAAGCCTGGGGTGAAAGACGATGCAGAGAGAGAAATCAGTTTTGCAGGTAGATAGCTGCTGATTTATTTTATTGCCCAGCTCTGAAGAGCAGGGTTCAAACCAGCGCTGACAGCAGAAGGCCATAAAACATCAGAGAAATTCCAACTGGCCCCACTTCTGAGCTCTAAACATTAGATCAGCCCAAAGTTAGGCGGAAGTCATTTCATGGAAGTATAAATAAATGTAAAAAACCCCCAAAAAAACCAAACCAACACTTCCCCTTTCAGCTGGAAAGACAAGGGACTGTCTGAGTAATTCACATTTGTAACAGATCTCACAGACCTTCCACCTCCAAATATAATTAGTGGGACTGATCACTACCTGATTTTAGTTATCTAAACCATAAAGGCAGGGTGAGGAACACCACCTTAGCTTTTCCAGATGGTGAGGTTACAACTGTAGTTGGCGCTTCCCAGAAACCTATGAACTACTTGTTTGGTAGAAAATTAGGAGGAAACAAAGGAAGGAAGGAAATTTAGAAAAGCCAGCCTGTTTCCAGAAGCTTAAATTTGCTGCGTGGTGCTCTGCTTCTCTGTGGTTATGTTTCAGAAGGGTTCACCAAATCACAAAAGGATGAAATCCCCCATGCTGGGAACGCCACTTCTGATCTTTTTCTCCCACCAGGAAGCTAGGGAGAAAGTTCATGCTTTTTAAATTTGATCTACTAACACTGATGCTCAGAAGACAGTATCAGGCAGATCAGAAACACAGTACTCAGTACTTTGTTAGGCTGCCCAGGCTGTCCCAACAGCTGAATTCTGGTCAAACTGAACAAATCCCTGCAGCTCTAAAGGCAGGTGAGCCCTTCTGAGGCTGTACTGCACATGCCATGTTATAATTTACCCCAGCCTGCAGTGATTTCCCCTCAGCGGCCCTTTGAGTACAGCTTAATAAGAGAAAGTAGATGATCCACGCCTGAATCCATATGTAAAATCTGTAATTTACATATGATCTCCAAGTACCTGCACTGTACTTAGCCAATCTGAGAGACACCATTTTGAAAGAGGAAAAAGAAAAAAGTGCATTCAGTGATTTAAGATCCCTTTTCTTGTTAAATATGATGACTGGTTGGTCAAGAGCTTGGCACAAAGAGGTTGTGATACCTCCTCACAGCCGCTCAAGACCCTCTGAGTAACTTGTCAACAGAAACTGCTGACAGCCACACAGAGTCTCACTGGTCCAGGCTGAGAGAGCTGGGGCTGTTCAGCCTGGAGAAGAGAAGGCTCCGGGGAAACCTTCTAGCAGCCTTCCAGGATCTGAAGGGAGCTCCAGGAGAGCTGGAGAGGGACTCTTTGTCAGGAAGTGGAGTGATAGGACAAGGGGTAATGGTTTTAAACTGGAAGAGGGGAGATTTAGATTGGATATTAGGAAAAAATTCTTTGCTGTGAGGGTGGTGAGGCACTGGAACAGGCTGCCCAGAGACGCTGTGGCTGCCCCATCCCTGGAGGGGTTCAAGGCCAGGCTGGATGGGGCTTGGAGCAACCTGATCTGGTGGGGGGTGTCCTTGCCCGTGGCAGGGGGGTTGGAACTCGATGATATTTGAGGTCCCCTCCAACTCTAAACATTCTATGATTCTACATCCATTAGTTAACATCCGTTGCAGAGGACGTAAGAGAACAGGACCCACCCCTCATTTTCTCAATGATCTGAGCTATTCTCCTGACTTTCAGGAAGCCATAAAATAATCATTTTACAGTCGTGAGTGGACAAAGCATTAAAATAAAAGCCCATTGATTAAACACTGCTTTAACTGAGGCTGTTAATAAAGACTATTAAGCTCCATCCCTGCCTGAAGCCGAGGGTGCAGTGCTGGGCGGGGGGCGGCAGAGGGCAGCCGCAGCCCACGCTGGCGTGTGTGTCCCCCCCTCCTCACCCCCGAGCAGTCACCCAGCGTGCGGTGGCCCAGCATCGCCCTCCGCATTGCAGTTTCACAATGTCACCCAAGAACCGGTAGAAAAAATCGGTGCGTTCAGTGCTGGGTACCGGCTGGGCACGAAGCACTACCTTCAAGCAGTCCTCTCCATCTCACAGTCAGGTTACAGAGAGCATTCACACTACAAAGTTTGCAAATATATTTAATTAGTTCATGCTCAGCTTCAGCTTGGTGTAGTCCAGACATTTCTGACACATCAAACACCACTGAGGCAGTTGATTTAAAAGTCTGACTGCTCGGTTACACAGCGTGAAGAAATCCAGTTCAGGGTGAGTGAAAGCACCGTTAGGGCAAAACCTGCCTCTGGCACCCACTGCTNAGAGTCAAAAGAAACTGACTCTATGCATTTATAGTGTTTGTAAAATGTATAAGCAAAGGCAATTAAGCCAAATTCTGAGGCTAGTTATACTAGGAGATCTTAAACTGAATCCTACAAATGTATACACCTACAAAGTTGTATCTAAAATTAAAATCCGAGTAGGTATTAAACACTTCTGGTTTTCNTTTTTGTGTATTCTGCACCTCAAAATTTCATTCCTCCATGCCATAACCCACAAGGGCCGAAGGAGTTCTATCGTTGCCACATTCAGCTCATTAATCTTCATTCTAATCACACAAAATACATTCGCACAAGTGAATTGCAGCAGCTGCAGGGATGATCCCATCAAAAGTGCTGACTCCATTTCAGATATCAAACAAAACACCAAGATTTCTGCATCCAGCTTCAACACACACACACTCGTCTCCATTCTTCATATGCCAACACCCTTTCATCAGTCTCACTGATATCAGGGAGGATAAAGACTTACTGATGACTAAGAATAATGAAACTCAAGCAGTGAGTGAAGAGGTCCTGAATTGTTGGTGCAGGACATTAAATGCTGAAACTAGTCTCTGTAAGTACATGCAGGCAGCTCTGTTTAATGATTAAATGACTATTAGTCTTTCTGTAGCAAGCAACAGTAAGTGAAAGGGGTGTGAATTACATGATCGTATTTCTTTTCCTGCCTGAGAAAATGCACTACGCTGAACTTTGTGATTTCTCCACTTCTTGTAAATCCAAAAAACCACCACGGCTGGTTTGCTGGAGGTCTGGGACAGCCAGTTTCAGAAACAGCTTTAAAGCAAAAGGCAGGGATGATCCGTTCTCTCCCTGGGAGGGAGAGGGAGCTGCCTCCAAGCTCAGCTGACACAGGAGATACAGGCTGAACAGGAGCTCACATACTTTGAACTTAAATGTGCTTTGAATGAGGAATCAGACAGGTGACCCGCCTGGACATAAAAGCACCAGGGGAAGTACTTTTCAGGATGACATCCCTACTACCATCCTCTGTGACAACGTAATTCACAGATCAAGCCAAACTCCCTGTCTGCCATCAGGAGACAAAGGGGAGCACAGCAGAGGAAAAGAGTGGAGACCAGCAGCAAAAAAAATCCCCAAAGATGTTCTGGACTTGAACTTCCTCCATAAACAACCTCCTTCAAGCACCCTCCATCTCTCATTGAAATGTCTGAAGTCAGCAGGAACAGGGAGCAGGAATGTTCAGCGGCTCTAAAAATAAGGCCACTCCTAAACGCCTTTAAACATAAATGTACAAGTTTGATAATCCTGGCCTTCAGCTTTACTTTTATGTTCTAACTCATCAATTAGAAAATGACAGTACCGGAAGGCTGGACAGTGCCTTCTCCGCACTGGGGTTTGTGACAAGCACAAAGAAAATTTTGATGCTGGAGCACGGGGCTGATTCAGGGAAGTGGGGATATTTGGCAAGGCCACCTCAAAACAATCCTGCTGAATTGTACCAGGCCAACCACACAAAACAAGAATTAGCTGATAGTCTCCCATATGTTATGACACCCTGCTCTTAAAACCATGCTAAGCAACAGCACCTGAGTAAGAACCAGCTTCACATACTCCACCCCTTGGATTAACTATGTCAAGTTTTCAAAACAGCACAGCTGTATGCAAGGATCTAAAGTTGCACTACCACTCACACGCATTCAAAATCCCTCCTGGTTTTGAACTAACAAGCAAGAGACTGAACAGCAATGTGTGCCTGCACAGAACTATGCTTTGGCGACTCAGTCCTTTACTGCTGAGTCAAGCACTTCTTCCAGGGGCTGAAATTTGGAAAAAAAAAAAAAAAA
>VZRU01021148.1:3216-14458 GCA_013398155.1 Pedionomus torquatus | reverse complement strand
AAAAAAAAAAAAAAAAAAAGACACATCCTAAGGTTTATGAGCCAGTGACAATGCCAGCCTCACACCGATTCCCTGCTGAGGGCTACAATACACCCCTTGGGAACTTGTGCAAGGTAGAAATGTGTAACTACTTAAGGTTTAGTGACAGAGTCCTCACATTTCCCTCTGAAGAAGCACGGCCTGGTGTTGAGTCAATGCATTTTGTTCAGGTGAAACATGAAGACCCATCTGGTTACTGTAGGAAAGTAAATCTCCAGGTAATTAGACTCTAAACCAGGTGAGAACCATGTGCTTATGTCTTGCGAAGGATACGGTAATACGAGCTCGGTAACAGTACATCTGCACGGCTCACAAAGGAAAAGTTTGAAGAGTGCATTTAAAAAACATAAAAGCGACAGTTTGTAATGTTTTTAGCAGAGAAGGCAAACTTACAATTTGAAGCTGCTGCACCATTTCTTCTCTGTATGCCAGTTCCCGCTTCATCTGATCTTGAAAATTATCTTAATGGGAGGGGAAAAACAGATGCAGTAATTAAAACAGAGACCACACAGCAGAATTCATATAAAGCAGATTAAACCAATTGTGGAGCAATCGTGGAGGAATCGTGAAGCACTACAAAGCCCTTCACCCAATTAAAATGCACCCAACAAAAGCTTCTTCTCTAGTAGAAGACACTGTAAATCATAAAGAAACTGGGGGAAAAGTCAGATTCTTCCCCAATTAGCAAACAGAGGCTGCTAAATTTCTGTCGCTAGCATTCACTCTCACAGGGATTTTCTCAATGGCCCAGACCCTGCAGTCATTAGTCAAACTTCTATCAACGCTGAACTGAGGAGCAAAAACTGCTCTTCTTTGCTTTGGCATAAATCTGTTGACATCAATAGGTATGTCCAATATGTGAGAACAGAAAGCGTTCAAGGATACAGGGTTTGATTTGTAGTTTTGGAAGACAGTGCTGATGGCTTTGAACAAAACTCAGTCTAAAGCTCTGTAAACGTGGAACTCAGAAGGGAAAAAGAAATCTGTAAAAGACGGATCCTAGAAAGCCGGGTTACAGCAGGGGCCAGCCTTCCTGCTCCCGCAGTTCCTCCTTCCCTTATTTTCCTCCTCACTAACCATTTCACACAAAACTTAATTTGGTAGAAGATTTAACTGCGGGTCTGTATTCCACAACATTGCTCTTGCATGTTGGGAAAAAGACAGAAAAATATAAACAAAACTACTGAAAAGAAGCTAATGTCTTGGCGAGTCGCATGATGGAGACCTGGACTATTCAATGGAACAGGAAAGAAAACCCGTTCCAGTCAACATCATTTTTGATCCAGGAGACCTGTCCTGGATCACAGGAACAGCAAGGTGAATGCCACCAGAAAATGGCATGGAGCACCTCAACACCCGCAGCCTGGAGATGGGCACTGAAAGGTCAAAGCAACTGGCTTTTATCAGGAACAGCGTGGCCAGCAGGTCTGAAGCTGCGACAGGGGCGGTTCAGACTAGATACTAGGAAGAATGACTTTGCTGCAAGAGTGGTCAGGCACTGGAACCTGACCACTCAGGCCCAGGGAGGTGGTTGAGTCACCATCTCTAGAGGTATTTAAGAAACGTATAGATGTGGCTCTTCAGGGCATGCTCTAGTGGCCGAGATTGTAGGAGTTTTTGGTGAGTGTGTGCTTGGATTCGTTGATCTCAGAGGTCCTTTCCAACCTTGATGATTCTGTGATTCTGTGTACAACGAGCAAAAGCTGTTGTTTAAAAGGCAAGGAGGCATTTTAGGACCACAAGAAAATAGCAATGAGACAAAGAAAGAGTGAGAAAATTTGTCAGGCTGAAACCATCAGGATCCAGTGCAGCCACACAGAACAGGATCTGATGACATTAACTTAATAAATCTCTTTAGATTTCAAGTAAACACCCACTGAATGTTTCAGCCTATTCTCTCTACTCTTACTCAACCAGTAAAAAAAAAGCTGACAGAAATAAAGCAGGTTTGCAATCCTTCTTTTCCTAGCCCCAGAAATGCCATGCAGTTTAAAAAAGTGATGATCTCCTGTCCTGATAACTAAAGACTCATAGACGTGTGCCAGTTCCTCCAGCTTCACCTCGAGTAGACTATATAGAGAAACCTTCCTTCCCTCCTCAACGCTTTCCTCTCGACTGGCTCTTTCACAGGCTCATCACCTCCCAGAACAAATAGAGGATAAATTTTGCTCGGTCCTGCACTGCAAATGTCCAGTGGAAATGGGGTGTTAATGGTAAAGACAAATGTTTTTTTCCAGCACTGTTTATGTGAGTCCGAGTGCTTACAGACAAAGCTGTGAGCAATACCCAAGAGAAAAGATATGAATTTTTAAATAGTTTTCTTAACACAAAATTAAATACTTTAACTATCTACACTATGGCTCTGCCATTTTATTACCACGTTGTTAAATGCAGCAGGACAAAATGTTGACACCAAAGCTACAAACGAGCGCAGGGTACTGGGAGAACACACTGTAACCACACCCAGATGCTTACATAGAACCATAGAGTGGTTTGGGTTGGAAGGGACCTTAAAGACCATGAAGTTCCAACCCTCTGCCTTGGGCAGGGCCACCTCCCCACTGGACCACGTTGCTCAAAGCCCAATATATATAATATTTCTATGAGGACAGCAAATTCTTCGATTTTCTTCAAGTGATCTTATCTTTTTGTTGTTGTTTTCTTTGAGTGGTATCTGTGTTGAAAGACCTTACAGGCAAAGAAAAATCTAATCTGCAGTTTTCAAGTACGACAGCAATATAAAAAATAAAGGTGCAAACAGCAGAAGACAAAGATAAGTTTATAAATTATCACAGGCCACACTTCCAGCAGGTACAAGAAGTCACAGAGAAGCTAAATAAGCTTGCAAATAAGATCGACTCTCATTTAACAGTGGTTTCCATGAGAAGAACATGGAAATACCATTTACACACACCACCGCATAGCATGGCTGTGCGTGGTGGTCTGATGCTATTAATGTGTAAAGCCCCAAATGTGCTCAGTTACAAATGCAAGACCGAAAAAAAAGGTGACTTTCAAGTCAGCTCCAGGTAAAACAGGAGCATTTTCTAGATAGACACAGCATTACCTTCTGCACCTCACACGCTGGCTCCCTGCCAAAACAGGGATGAATTTTGTCCTTTGTAAAAAAGGTTGAGAAGATTTAAAAGCCAAAGGCTCCTCACTCACAATGTGTGCAAAGCAGAAGGAGAACCCATTTGATTCGTGGGAATGACAATGACTCTGGCAGCACGTTCCCATTGTCAGCAGCTTTAAGGATGGGACAGAGACCCTGTCCTCATGGCCACTCACAGCCCAAAGCTGCAGTGGGCCAGACTGGGATATAAACCTGTTACCTGCCTGCTTTTCACTCTCTCCTACAGCCTCGGGTCTCTCCACGCTGTGATAAATCCATCAATACCGTTTTAATTTTGCCTCTACTTTCCTTTAGTTGGATTTCTCCCCAGCTCCTCCCTATCCAACACAGGCAACCAGTATGTTGGGAAACTGAAAAAACAAATATTTTCTAATACCTGACCTAAAGCAACAGCCTCATCCAGCAGCATGAGCCTGAAACAGGCCTCATCTCTTTTGCTAGAACATATACTGCTCAAGAGGACAAACCACACTTACCTCGGATTTACTTATTTGCTTTACAGAGACACTTTTTCTTGTTTTATTACATGTGGAGGAAGGGTGTTTTTTTGGTAAATCTAAATCTGTAAATAGGTTTTACGGTCACTTGTATATATTGTTTATAGTACATTATGTGTTTTCTATTTTAATCCTGAAGAAAATTGACCACTACTTTGTGGTACACTGAAACCACATATTTTTCAAGCCAGCATATACAGTTGCCACTTCCTTGGTCGGCCGTATGTGTTCTTTTCTTTTATTTGGATTGTATTTCATGTGGTTTAATTGCAGTGTTTATTTACATGGCAATGACAGAGCATTAATTTTACTGGAGAAGAACAATAGGATAAATGAGTGACCTGAATGGCAAAAGTCCAAGATGCCATTTTGCCAATACCACACATCACTGTTCTGATCTACACAAATTATTTGAAAATTACCTCACTCCTAAACCCAAGTAATGACTGAATTTATACTAAAGGATGAGGTTATCCTCCTTTCATTAATATCTGTATCACCACAGGCGGCTCTTCGCCTTTATTTATGGGGCCGTCTACATCTTTCAATATTTCAGCTAAAGAAGGAGTCATTCCCAGAGTTCTCACACTTTCTTGTTTCCCTGAACTTATCCTGTACGATGGTGCAGAAAGGGTAAAAACCACATTTTCTTTAAACAATAGGAAAACACTCTCTGTGTTCCCACCTGTTCCTGCAATCCGGGGAGGTGCAACACTCCTTAGCTTGCAGCAGTGGGCTTTGGTTGACTGACCTACCTCAGGGGGACTGGTAGTACTGGGTTTTCTGCCTGGAGTTTTTAATGAAGAAACTAGGAGGACTAACTAAACAGAGAGTTTCTGCACCCTTCAAGCAACCGTTAATAAACCAGCACAAGGGCATTTTGAACTAGCGCCGGTCAAACATTTCAGTCCTGCAGGAGTTAAGAAGTTAGCAAATGGCAGAAGAGCCTGACAATTAGTTTGGGAAGGTTTTACTAAGTCTATCTTGGATTACTGAGAGTCAGGCAGCTCCGCAGTGCTCCATCCACATACAGCCTCACAGAAAAATGAGGGCAAAAATGGAGAGTTTTAAAAAGCAGCATTTTAAAAGCCCTCACACTATTAACATTAGGAAAATATTTAATGGAGATGTTGTCAGGCCTCTTCAGACTTCACAAAGAAGCAAAAGGTGGGTGCAAACATGCTTTTTCCTTTTTATTTAATATCAAATGGGGAGAAGCCTGTCTGGGCAGGCAGCTGCAGAGCTGTGACAGCCAGGCACGGGGAAGCTCATCTCCGTGTGGTGCTGTATTACAGACAGACAGAGAGCAATGGAGATGCCCTAATCGCTCCAGCTCCGTAACATGACATTGATTGTATGTTAGAGAGCTCTTACTGTGCCTTCCACCTCGTCCCAGTCTATGGGAGATTTCTCCTGGAAGCTTGCTTTTTAATTGCCAGGGTAATTCAAAAGTTCTGCATCAATCGCTGATTTTTTTCCACATCCCTATGTCCATAGTTCAACTTTCTGGCAGCTTCATGAAAACCCTACTAATTGTCCATTTTGTTTTCTTTTATTTTATCAGGTGCCCAGCACATGTTATCACCCCTGGGTAGCACCTTGCTTATTGACCATGGTGAAAGGATGATCTCAAACAGCCCATATCAAGAGGAAAAATTCAAACAGTTCTTTCCACTCCTTAAACACAGGCCAAATAAATTCTCCAGCATCTCCAGAGCCACCTGAAGATGACTATGAAGTAGCCTGCCTTCAAATACCTCCAAGAAGCTGGTTAAGATCACCGCTACCACTGTACCCCAAGAAGTAAACCCAAAATCAGTAAAATACACAACAAAATAGACACCGAGTTTCCTGTTTCCTTACCCAAGACTTGCCTGGGCAGCCTGAAAAGCCACAGAAGTGCCACCAACCTCAGCAGAACTAAGTCAAAAACCGTGGCAACGCAACTGAGAACACACCTCACCCCTTTTAACAATCTAACACCAACCACCCACCCACAAATAGCAACAAAATGACAGATGTGTGTCTTACTGAAGACTGGGAAGGACGCATTTCCTTTCAACACCTGGAATTCCTGTTCCAGTCTCCTCCGTAAGTCGATCTGTTCGAACAAAACCTTCTGGAGTTCCTCTAACAAAGAGAAAAGAAAAGTGGCTTTGCTGATCTGTATAAATAATTCTTGAAAGAACAGTTGCAGAGCAATTCATTACCATGAGACAAAATATTTTAGAAGTAAAAAAAAAAAAAAAAGTGTTGCATAGACCTACAATAGATTTTGTGCAGAAAGCCATGAATATAAATCAATGTAATATATTATTTTAAAGTATTATATTACAGTGTCATGTATTGATTGATATATATGCATTAATCTCAATTATATCCACCCAAAGGTCCATATATTATTCATATGTTACTTGACAAGCTTAAAATATGGTGCAGAACAAAAGTGCCCCCTATTATCCTCATACTCTATTAAAACAAAGAGCAGTTTTATAATGTAAGTGGCCCTTATTTATTTTACCTTTCCCCATGTTTTCCACATCCTTCTTCAGTGAATGAGGTGAATTGGTTTCTTGTGTGTGTTCACCTTAAAAAAGAGAAAGAAATTATTGATTTACCAATACTGCTTTTCATCAGTATTGTCCTCACTATGCAACTGCTTCAGAGAACGTGGAGTAAAAAGGACAAAAAAAAAAATACAGAAAGAGTAAGATTGAGGCTTATCTACAAATCTCTGTGTGCGTAGCACAGATGTTTTCAAGACTTTTATCTGGTTCTAGTTAAGTATCTCCCTACACTGTACTTCCCTACACCCTGCAGATGAGAGCTGACACCTCGTCTATAGCCAGGAGTGCTCCTCTTACACATCGTCTGATCCCTGCTTTCACTTTGATCCCCTCTTGATCTTATCAGAGAACAACTAGGAAACAGATGAGAAAGGAGCAGAGCCTTCTCTCCAGTCTCATCTCTCAAGAGGAAGTCCTTGCCCACAGCTGGGCAGGATGCCGTTCCCAAATCTGCAGGCAAAATCCTTTTTGCACCGGCCTCTCTGACTTCATCATCTCTTTAACTTCAACTTCACCATCTTCTACAGTTCTACAGCTCTGGCTTGTCGTTACCGGACATAATTTATACCCAGCTGAGATAAAATTGACATTAGTGATATTTGCATCTCAAGGATACACCTCTGAGGTCAACCAATTCAGAGACTGCTGCCTTAGGTTGCTCACGGAACTTTTAATCATATAGTAGTAAAGAATTTTCCAGATAACATAATTTAAATATTCCCAGATATAAGCATGCTACTTCTTTTAGCCTTTTGCCTTTGCGAATAAAACAAAGTAAATCTTTTCAAGGTGTTCAGTATACCTAGGTGACAGCTTGACTTAAAAACGAAACTTCTGGCAAAAGGTGTTATTTTCATGTCCTCTGGAGCTGTTAACTTTCCCCCTAATTTGTACAAACAGGGTTTTGAAACAAAAAGCCATGGGGAAAAAAAAAATGTCTCTAAAAGAAAAAATACCACTTTATCAGAAATTAATAGGAGATTTTCTATTATTTACAGCTGAAGCAGAAGTGGACTCTCAATAATTACAAAAATATTTGGCAAATAACCAATTATTGAACTAACTGGACTAATTTTTGGTTTAGTACAGCCAGGAAACACACACTTAATTCTTCTGACCACATCACATTACATTAATGCTACTGATGAGTAATCACAAGACATACATATATATACAAAGCTACTCATATGTTTACCTATTTGGAAGAAAGAATCACAGAGGAAATACTTTGTTGGTTTTTTTTTAAATAAAAAGCCATAGTACTGAATAGGTCACCACATAACACATAAGACAGCAGCTATTTAAAAAACTCATCCTGTCACCACGCCTTTGAGAGTAGGTCATCACAATAAGCTAACCTTAAAGTTGAATTGGAAAATATTGTTTGATATGCAGTCAGAAACCTTTTTTGCAAAACATTTATTTCTGTTTTGAAAAATCAATGCATTCTTATATCCAGTAAACCTTGAAGTCACAGTATATGAAACCTATCCAATAGAGATGCATTTTAGCATCTGCGCTAGCTTGCCGTTCCTTAAAAAAAAGCAACCACTCATTCGGGCATGTACATTTACACAACTGGAACCTGGTGCCAGCAACTCCATTTTAAAAATCTGTTTATGTGACACAACGATTAAAAAAAAAAATAAATCCATTTTCAAATGGTATTTGATATAAACAGGGTATTTCTACAGGTAAGTTGTCTCGCCGCACTTAAAGAAATTGCAGGCTTAAAAATACATCACCTTTTGGGCGGTGCTTTGCAGAGTTTTCATAATGTAAGACAGTCAAAAAAGACTACATTGTAGTTAACACAATTTTTTTTTTAAACAGGACTGCTAACAAAGTATTTTGTTAGACAAATTAGAGTACATACAATCAAAACCAAGGAATTTAGGTTTAAGAAGGGCATTTACTGAATTATAAATACTAGTATATTTTCCTGATCCATTTCTTTCATTCTTTTCTGAATATTTTAAGTGCAGTTTTTAGTGGTAACAGACTCACAGACAGAAAGTAACTGGATTTTTCACGGGGGAGGAAGAAAAAGGGGAAGAGCCTAGATCCTAGCCCAGAGCATGGCAGCCACATAGCTCTTTTCCACTTGCTCAGTTGAGCTTTCAGGGCCGTGTGATTTGAGGCCGCCGACTCGCTGGGACAGAAAAAAAGCTATTGAAAAGAAAATAAGAGCATGTGGCATGAAGAATAACTTCTCCAGCATCTGCAGCCTCCCTACTAAGCCTCCGAAAACGCTTATTAGAAAATACCCTCATTCTCACCCCCCAAATAAGTAAAGAACAGGATGGGAAAGGTGAAGGTATTTAAAGGCAAAACCTAGAACATAGAGTTTTAAAGAGTAACTGCATTTTTAAACTGCTTTCTGATGTTTCAAAAAAGTCTCAATGTTATTATTGTTAACGGGAGTAATAATCAGATGGATTTCACCTTTCCAGTCCCTCTGAAAATGATAATCAGGAGCCTGCTCTTCTGTTTTTCCATACTTCCCAGAGGCCTCATCATGCGTTGTGTACTGTTCTACCTTAATTGAAAGGGAGGAGGTATTGAATATTTAACCAGCTTCCTTTCTCTTAAATGTTAATTAAAAGCTAAATAGGTGTTTAAAAACAAACAAACAGAAAGCCCAAAGAATTTTAATCAGTCTAAGAAAAAATCACTTCCCCTTCTAATAGCTCCACCATAACTCTCTTGGGCCTTGTCTATACACAAACTTGTAGAAGCGTTTAAAACAGCAGCACTGAAATCTGCGCAGCCCTCCAGTACACACACCCAGATCTTCCTTAAAAAAAGTTCTATTTCAGTTTATTCAGAAAAATCAAATTATACCTCTGCTGTCTATCTGCTAGGGGGGGAAAGGGGATGAAGTATTCATAGCTGGTTTGCAGTGCCTCAGCTAAAGCTTTTAATGTCTCCGTTCTTCCTGATTATCTCAGGCATTGTTAATCTGGAAAAAAGGTACACGGGTTGTATTTTACACAAATTTCTTTCTTCACCTAGAATGTGAACATCCACCCTCGGAGGAAAGGAGAAATTATGCCTGTAAGTAGACACACCTCAAATTTATCAGTACTCTGAAAAACAGAGGTCCCAATTTATATATTGACACAACCTCAGCTCTCCTGATGCCACCATTTTACCATCTCTACGCCCACCGCAGTAGTTAAGATTTGAATTTTTAATTTAAAAAAAAAAAAAAAAACAAAAAAAAAAAACAGAGACATTTTTAAATTTATTTTCCCTGAAATAAATGCACTTTGCCCTTGTATAAAACCAAACCAGACACAGCCAGGTTACCTCTTCATGCTGTGCCACATCGAGTGACCTCCTGCAACCCTTCCTGAGGAAGCTCTCAAAGCTTTCCTTCAAACACCAGCTAAAGATTTCCCCGCCGGCCCAGGCAACGCTTCTACACCAACAGGCAACAGAGTTCCAATAGACTGGGAAGGTGCTGTCCTGACTCTCAGCCCTGCACCTTGTCCTCTCCACAACTCTCCGGTCTCTGACCCTGTCAGCTGAAATCACCTCAGCGTCGGCCTTATTATTCCTGGATTCCTATTATTCTTGGACGGTACTTAAATGGCCAAGCGCACCCTGCAGCTCACTTCTACGGGTTGAGCTCTACCGCCGCGAAGCCCCCAGTATTCATGGTCTACCATAACTTAAATATCCGCCAGTATTTTTAGCTGCAGAAAGTGCTGTCTGCAGACAGAAAGACCACAGCGGTGAAGATGTCGGCATCTTCTGGCTATAAATACAGATATATATATATACCCGTTTTAAAAATATAAGGCAGACTTTCAGAGCTCCAAAGGCTCCATCTGTATTTGCGAGTAATTACTCACTTTAAGACACGTGCGGGTCTTGTGTATGTCCAGAAGAACTCCTACCCTTACTGAAAATATTCATGCATCGTGCAGATTCATGCCACTTTTGGGAGGAGATAATTCATAGGAAATTAAGAACTTGGGAAAATACGCCTATTTTAGAAAATTCAGTAAGCATCTTTTAAGCGCTTTCCTGCACTGGAGCAGATACACAAAATCTGGAGCTTCAAATATTAAACTTAAATCACTTCCAGGGCAAATTAAAAGAAACCAGTTATTCCTTTTGCACAGATAAATCTTCATTTGTAACCTCCATTTAAAGTTTAAAACACAAATATCGCATTAAAAAAACATTGACGCAGAAGTACAAACAGACAGAAAACAGTTTCAGGATTTCAACTGGAATGTTCAAAAACTGTGGCCGACTTAAAAATTCAAAATGTTTTAGAGAGGCAAGAAATCAATGGGCTTTTGGTCTGAACCTTACGCATAAATCTGGAACGTGTTTCGTAACTTCAATCTAGAAGCGTAAGGGCTAGAAAATTCCTAATTCTTGGTGTGTTTTAAATGGAAGTTGAGAGTCTCACCAGATTTCAAAAGATGGTGCTTTAAAAAAAGCAGCGCTACACCTAATATTGTGAGACTTGCACAAAATAACAAACTTCTACGACATTCCACCCTCTTTTTGCAAGTCAGAGAGAACTCCTGAGCTCCTTACAAATAACAGAAAAGAGACAAAAACGGTAAAAAAGGACCTAGTCCTATAGTCTGTCTGCATTTTGTCTCTTGTGCAGACCCATGTATTTACACACGATCTTATCTATTAAAACACAAAGTCCCACATCTGAAGCTTCACCTCCTCTTCCCCCATTCCTTCTTTGGATTTTCGCAAACACCTTCAGTAATTTTATGGTCATGAAATATTAAATTTTATGTCGTTTAACTTCTGGATCCATACTTTCCTATTTATCCCAGTAAAGACTACCATACCACCCAGTCTGCTGTACGGAACAAACACGGGGCTGTTTTCAACCCTCTACAAACTACTGTAAATCTACGGTAATTGCACCAATATTTGCAGAGTTAATCTGTATATTTAAGAGTAAATGAAAGAAGAATCTGGCTCACCGTTTCTAGCCTGAATTTTCCCGAAATGCCTGC
>VZRU01021143.1:598-19636 GCA_013398155.1 Pedionomus torquatus | reverse complement strand
GGTAGGCCGCGGCCGGGCCCGGCCGGCCTCTGCGGGCCTGGAGGGACCGGGCAGGGCCCCGGGTCGTGCGTCCGGCCCCGCTCTCATCACCCTGTGCCCTGGCTGTCCCGATACGCGGGCCGGGCTCGGGTCGAACGGCTGGGGGGGGGCTGAGCCGCCGGGGGGGGCAGCAGAGGGGTTTGCCCTTGCTGGGTGGGCTCGGAGGGGGGGGGCNGCAGAGGTGTTTGCCCTTGCTGGGTGGGCTCGTAGGGAGGCGGCCGAGCCAGCCTGGCTGCTGTGTGCTGTGTCTCCCTCAGCCTTTGCGTGCTAATGGGGCCCACACTGATAGTGCGGCTGGAGGGTTTGCTCCGAAGGCTTGTTTCGGTCAGCACATCGCTGTGGCCGGGCCCGTGTTAGCATCATGCAATAACGTCTTCAGCTTCTTTCTCCCATTTGACTCTTTTTTCAGTGAGCCTCAATAAGTGATTTAAACGTTTCCTACTCGGGGGTCTTCTCTCAGAGTTTTGCTTGTTCTGATTGATGGAACCTACGTTAAATAATCTACTTTCTCTTAAGGTATGCGCTAAGAAGTACAACTTCCAAGCCTAACAGCAGCAGGCTGCTGAACCTGGGCCGACTTATCAGTTGATCTGCCTGAAGGAAATGAAGGAAGGGTGTGGGAATCCTCCTACATGAAGCTTTTCCCTTGTTGAACGACATGAGTGGCTTGCTTAAATAGCTTGTTTGGCTTCATCAGTGTCCTGTTCTATGGATGTATGTGATGGAAAGCATTCAAAGAGACAAGCTTGAGTTGGGAAGCCCTTGTAGGGAAGCTGGAATGAGGAACAGGTGTACCCTTTGGTTTTGCAGGCAGCATAGACTTGATGCCTTCAACCTTAGTTGAGCAGATCTTAATTTTTTAAAATTTTTTTAAGCTGTTTCCTGCATATTACTGAGTATTTTTATGAATGTGTTTATTAAGGGTCAGTCGCATGGGTTACTGGATAAGAGAAGGGCTCTCCTTCTCTTGCAGTTAGATGTAATCCTTGTTACATTGACTGGATGACAAAATATAACCAAGCTCTTTTGTAGCTCTCTTGTTAGCACTCTCTGGGCTTCATGATAAACATGTGAAATGGGTCTGCCCTCATAAAAGATAACTCTTCCTCTGCCTAGTTGTGTTGGGTAAAAGCTGCAGACTAACCTGAGAATGCCAGAAGCCTTTTCTTTCACACACACTAGTGGATGTCACCATCTCTGGGCTTGGATTTCTGAAAATGGAACTTTGAAATTGTTGAACAACCTCAGTCTGTAGCCACTGAGCTGATGCTGGTTGGTGTGTTCATGCAACTTTGAGCACTGAGGTTACTCTGCACCGTTGGGTTTTTTTTTGGTGTTTTCTGAAGACCTTAATGGTGATGGCCCCTGACAAAGCACTACTCTGCTGTTCAATCTGTGTAGCACCAGCAGCGTGTCTCCTTTGGGGAGTTTCACAGTTTTTGGGAACTGTGAAACCATTCTGCCAATACGTGGAGTTGCACAGAATTTTTCTGGTAGCTATACATCGCTTTAGTCCATCTAAGTTGTCTCAAGTGGTAAAAGTACTCCTGAATAAAGCTGACTTCTGCTTCCAGCTGGTTTTGCTGGGGGTTGAATCTTGCAAGGTTTCAACCACACATTAGGATCACACCCAGACGTTTATCTGAGTAAGTGTCATTCAAAGAGCCTTGCAAAACTGAGTGAAATAAGGGAGTTGTTATGCATCATGATACAGCCTAGTTAGCATTTTTGGGTCTGGAAGTAGCAGGCCACATTTCTAAAGTTTTTAATTAGGGAATCTAGTGACTCTTTGCAAAAAACAGTAAGAGGGGATTTGCTAAGTTTTCTATTATTGTTTTTTAAAAAAATGATAGCGCGAGCTTCAGTTATCAGCACAATATTGCTGCTTACAGGAATAGTGTCATCCATGGCACAAAGAGCTAACTTCTTGTTAGTTCCTTCATTGACTTACTTGAATTCAGAGTTTGCGTTTGGAAATGAGTGCCGGAAAAGAGTAACTTCTCTTTGCAGGCCAGTTAATGGTTTGGGTGGACGTAGCTGTCAGGTGGTGGGATTCCATAAAACTAAAACGAAAGCAATGACACAGCAAGATGCTAGTCCTCTATAGGGCTAAAATCTGGAATACGTATCAGGAACTTGGTATGGCTTATAAGGGTTGCATTCTGTCTTACAGAGGGCTGTTGTCAGTCTTTTGACAGCAGCAAGTTTAATATAAATCTCTAATGTAATCTGTGCCAATCAAATCAGGCATATGTAACTGAAGGGAAAACTCAAGCCAATTACACAGGAGGCTTGATACTGTCACTGAAGGGGAAAGGCCACAAAAGGCAGGCAGTCTAGTTCTAGAATAATCTTTTTCTAGGCTGCTTGCTGGTTTGGGCCATATTTATTCCTCCAGTGTAAACAAACGCTTCGTTTGTAAATCAGACCAAAGTTAGTTTGACTAGAAGGTTTAAAAACCAACCTTAGCAGTGAAATCTAGTTAGAGCTGGATACAACTAATGCAGCTTCTGCTTTGCTAGGGCTCTGTGTTAGTCACTGTCTCTAATTAGGTATTAAGCATAAGTTTTCCATATGCGTGAGTAAACTTGCTCACAAGGGAGGATATAATTTCTTCCTGCTCCTAATTTCCATAATGTAGATGGCCTGTGGCTCTTACTCGGAGAAACTGCATGTCATCCTGGTATCGCATCTTGAATTGTTAGCTTCTTATCTGAGGCCTTGAAATGACCACTATTTACTGGAGACTGTGGTATCTTCTGTCGTTTGCATCTCCGCGTCTCGTGTCTGTTTGTGGGCTTTCCTCAGCCTTGCTATGGAGGCTGGGAGTCCCAGCCATGCTTGGTGTGGGGAGTTGGAGAGGCAGCTCCACCGCCGTGTGACGCAACTGAAACATGACTCAAGTAAACTGACTCTGCTTCCAGGCTGCAGGCAGGGCCTGCTGGTGAATGATGGGACACTTGTGCAGTTTCAGAAGAGGACTGTGTGGAAGAGTGGCATTTCCTGTCGTGAAGTCTTGCTCGAACCCCAGTAGGTTGATCCTTGATCTAAGCATTTGGCACTGGAATGTTGGAAGCTCGATAGCCTGATCCTTGGTGAGCAGGAGAGGAGGACTGCAAGGATGGGAGGGAGTCAGGCTTTCCTGATGCATTTGTCATTCAACTACATTCAACCTGTTTTGTTTGTGCTGACAGGATAAATAAGATCGCTTAGGATTTGTGTCAAAGCCTGATTTAGCATGGTTTGTTTTTTAACTTTGCAATATCTGTCAAGTCTATGAATGAGGCCTTGGTTTCTTGAGAGCCAACTCTTGAACAACGAAGGCCTCTCAACAAAAGATTCATTTGGCCATTCGGGAGCTGTGACTTCCTTGTGTCCTCAGGACTGTTATAAGTAACTTTGACTTCAAGAAACCATGCTGGATAAGTGGGGGAAAAGATTGCTCCAAAGAGCTTTGCCACTGCTTTAGTGCCTTCTGGAACGCCCAGGTAGGTCATACATAGCGTATGTTGTCACTTTTTACACGTAATAGTTAAGTGAGAAGGCTGATACATAAGTGTTTCTTAATTGCAAAAGTCTCATGAATGGATTGCTTCACTTCATTAGGTAATAATAAAGCTAATATAAGGTGACTCATTCTCCAGTTAATACTCTTTCTTTGAGGTCCTGCTTGCTATACCCCAGATGGTCTGCAAAAGATGACTGAAAGCAGCATCTATTTTTTCTGTCATGGTCTTGAGTTCCCATACAGCATGCCTGGACAAAGATGCTTTCCTGACTATTGGTGGCCTGAAATGTCCAAAGCTCTTACGTGACTGACTTCTAGATAGAAATATGCCTTTTTAGGTCTTGTTTCACTGCTGTGCAGTAGCTACATGATAAGCAGTCCATGTCCGTTTAAGTATTCCATTGAAGTCAGAGTTCAGGAAATAGTAGTGTGTTTTCTTGTCAGATACCATGATTTTGCTTTCTGCAGCAATCATTCATGGAAGGGCTGTTGTAGAGCCTTTCAAGGGACTGTTGAATCACAAGGGCTGAAGCTTCTATAGTGGAGTTCAAGTTTCTCAGTGTGTTTACAACAAACAACTGAAACACTGAAATATTTCAAGAAAGAAATGAGACTGCAGAGAGTTGATTTGTCCATATATGATGCACTTCTTGGTTGAGGCTATAAATGTTGTAGAGGAGGCTGGAATCCATACTCCAGTGCTGTTGTCTCCTACTCAGCTGGGCTTGTTGGTGATCTCTTCTAGGTGGTTGAAAAGTATTAGGAGTAAAGATTAAAAAAAAAAATCTTGTTGTGTAGTAAGAAAGCCTATATGGGGAAATTTGTCCTCTAACAGTAATGAATCGTGTTAGCTTTATGAGATGCAAGCTAGAGACTGCCTTGACCATTTCTTGTTGATCTTGTGCAGGCTGTGGAATCAAGATCTGGCAGCTGTGAATTGGTGGCTGAGGACCATGTGGATGGACCATTGCAGGCCACTTGTTTTCCAGTGCCAGCAGGAGAGAGCTACTGCTCTAGCTAGAAAGAAGGGGGAATGCTGGTTCTACTGCTTCAGTTTGAGTTCTGCCTTTAATGGTTCCTTTAATGTATTGAAATAAATTTTTAAGGAAGATGCAGGAAGCAGGAGCACCGGTCTTGATGGTTTACTTGATCAAGCTGCTTAGGGCTTGGTGTTGATGGTCTGGTAAGTGTAATTCCCTGGAAGCTGGCAGTCTTCTTGCTGCAGCTTATGGCTATGAAGAGGCAGAAGTAGCCAGTGTGGTTTATTTTGATTTGGGCTTTATGTTTTTTGGACTCAGGACAACTGGAAATGGTAGGTTTAGTAAGCAGCTTGTTTTAATATTAAGTAGTAGCATAGACTAAACTTGTATCCTTTGTACGCTTCTGGAATCTTAGGTGACAGTGAGTTAAGTGCACGTCCGACCCTCTGGGAGATGAGCTGTACCTGTAGGTGATACACTGCTGGCTCCTTCCTCAGGCAACAATTCAGGGGGAGCTGACTGGCCAAGCTGTCCCTGCGCTGGTGGTGGGCTGAGGGAGAGGGCTCCCACTCAGAGTTATGGGTTAAAAAAGCAGTATTTGTGGCTGTTCTTCATCACATCTGGTGCTGTCTCGGAGCACACACCAGGGCTGCTGTGTTACAGGCAGGCCAGGCTTGGATCTGGTGGTGAGATGGAGAGGGCAATTCGTAAATGCTACAGCGTGTGCAAGAGTTAGTGCTAATACTACATAGAAGGTGAGTGGAACCCTCACTGATTCATGCAGGTAGGTGTTGGCCCTGGACTGGAATAAAGAGCAGGGGCTTAGGTCAGTCTGGAAGCAGTCTTGCTCCTCTGAATAATCCTTATCCAACATCAGTACTCGGGCAGGTAAATGGGTGCATATTGCACTGAAATCACGTGCTTGGGTTCTCCAGGAGCTTGGAGTATTGAGAAGAGAGCATTTCTTAAGCAAGGAGGCTTTAAGACTAGTCCTGCAGGTTCTTTCTGCATGTGGCCTCTGAAGTTCAGTCTGTTTAGTCTCCCTCGTTCTTATCTTTCGCATAGGGGCTAGAGTTAACTTTGTTCTGTGACCTTCAGCAAACCGTTTGTATTAATGCTGTACGGTCTGTGTGACCTCAGAGCTAATGGCTTAATTCATGATCACTTCCAGCACACAAGGCTGATTTTCCAGGAGGCCTGGATGAAATACAGCGTCTGTCTATTGGCATATTCACAAGTGCTGAAAACAGATGCTATTGCTAGATTTGAAAGCAACTGTTCTTGCTGTCCTTGATGAGCGTTTGAGCAACGCTTACTGTGTGTGACAACAGCCAAGCACTTTCAGATTGAGAACTGAAAATATTTCTGTGCTTATCAAACTTGTTTTAAAGCTGGTGTCTATTTTAGAAAGAGGAAAGCATCGTATTGTGAAGGGACAGTGATAGGACTGAGTAATCTGCTCAAGGGGGGACAGGAAGAGTCTGATTCAAACAGAATTGCCTACTAATAAAAGCATATTCTTCTTGTTCTGCCCTGCGAGTAGCTTTTGCATATGAATACTTTAAGATACAGCTGAATTCCTGGCTTTTTTTTTTTTCTCTGCAGAGGTAGTAAACAAAAGCCCTCTGAATTCTAGCTTTAGAGAACTGTTTCTGGGCCAAGACTGTTGGCTACAAGAGCAGAATTTACCAAAGGAGATCGCTGCCTGCTAGCAAAATCCATTACAATAATTTTAACCCTTTCTTGACCAGCATTAAAGGTACTGGCAGTTGCCTTTTAGGTATGCTAACTGTGAGCTGGGGAACACCTGCGCTCACATCAGAGTAAGGTCTTTCAAATGAAGCTCTGAGTTGATCACTATCTCAAAACCTGCAGTCAGGTGTGCCTGTGTCTCTCAAAACTATAAAGTGCCCATCTCATCTCGGGATCCACAGCCTCCAAACTTGTGTTTTGGAGGCAGCTCAGGGATGGCACCTGCTGCCCTTCAGTTTGTGACAGTTGGGAAGGTACAGAATCATAGAATTGCCTAGGTTGGAAGGGATCTTTTAGATCGAGTCCAACCACCAACTTAACACTATGTTAGATAGTGCAGCCCTGTCTTACGTACAGAGCAGAGAGCAGAAAGCTGTAACTCAGGTTGTTACTGAGTGATGCTGTAGCTTTTAAGCAAGTCAGAACAAGTTTTTGTGCCACCCGGACGTGTAGTGTGGGTAGAGAGTACTTGGAAAGTAGCATAAGGTGCAGCAGCTCTTCTGAAGTTTCTTTAAAAGCTTCTTTGTGGTGGATCACAGTAGTTTCTTCAACATTATGTTAAACATGTGGCAAGTGAGGTGCTGCTCCGATCTAAAGGACTCTGTAACCTAAAAGAGCGGTGAGAGAGCATGAACTATAGATAGGAACAGCTCTCGAGTGAAGAATATGAAAGCATCTGAGTGGGAATAGCTGAGAGCGTATAGGGTAACGCGAAGCAGCACAAAGAGATTGAGGTTCTGGGAGTGCTGGGGAGATGTTTGGTTAGAAGATGTGGGTGTAGGGTGTGACTGGGGAGGCAGGAATGTGGTGGTTCTTGAGCAACCTTGGCAAGCTGACCCTTCAAAGGCAAGATTGGCAGTGCACGCTTTATGAACCAAACTAAACTTCATGAGATGTGGAAAGCAGAGTTAACCATCTGCTGCCAAGCTACCTGTAATCAAACAGGGCTCATTCATACACTGGGATTTTGGGGCAGGAAGGGGAGGGTAATGAGCAGGTGTCCAGGTTGGGCACTTACTAATCCAAAATAGCAGAGAGGTTAGAGAAGTTTCTGAAACTGCTTCATGAGATTAGGCTACAAAGGAGAGTATGTATCAAACAACTGAAAGCTCTTTCAAATAAGAATGCAGAACACCAGCCTAATGAGGTTTAGGCTGTCCATTTCTCAGGTCATCACTGGTTTTAGTGTTTAATGCCTTGGATTCCAGGACTTAATTACTTGTTTACATTTTTTAAAAGACTGCTAGTCTTTATAGCCATGCATCTCAGATTTTAAATGTGAAAAATGGCCACCTGTTCAGGGGACTGCTGGCTTCAAACCCAAGCTCTGAATGGGTTTCTGCTTTGGAGGTCAACAGCATGATCAATGTGGCGCTGAACTGAAGGACTTGGCCAAGTAAGGCCAAATGAGACTGCTGGTTGTGTGTGCTTTCAGTTGACTTATATTTTTTATCAGTGTTATGCTGGAGTCTCTTGTACGAAGCTTGTAGCTTTGGTTTGGAAGTAGAAGACCATAGGGGTTTTGGGGAGGGAAGTGAAGTAGGGGGACCAAGCTGAGTGTGGACTTCTAGGCATAGAAGTGAATGACAAAGCATTGATATTATAAGCTTATCATTTTCTGACTGTAATCTCCGAACAGCACGTACTCAAAGCGTGTCCAGTCAGTCTTAGTTACTACTTGCAGCTTGTGAGCAGTTGGGCCCTAAATCTATAGGGTGATGTGATGTCTGCTTCCTAGATCCGAAAGGGCTTTAACTTGGGCTAGCTTCTCTGTGCAACATCAGGCTTTTTGCTGCTATGATATTGAACCCTAATTAAACAACTGAATGCATTTGAGTCAATCTTTTTTCCAAATCTGGTTGACTGTCTGGTTCTATTACACATAATGGATGTACTGAGATACCTAATGACCACTGTGGCTGAGATTCCCCTCCTGCCAAAGAGCCGAGGGAGCATGGGAGAAATCTGTGCTGCTGTTGATAATGCTTGTTATGGCTCCTGGGTTAGCTACAGGAGATAGCTGGGAGCTTGGCTCTCAAGCTGTCACAGATAAGAAGTGTAACAGATAGTAAAGCATCCACCACCGGAGGACCTCTGTAATGCAATGCTGTTTTGCAGCAGTTATGTCAGAGCTTAATGTGATGCTGAACTTCCAGTGGAAACAGGCTGAAATATTCTCTAGTTGGATTTTGATTGCCTCTTCCAGTGCTGAGCAAGTTGGACACTGGCCGAGCAGGAAGCAGACCTTTCAGGTCCTTCCACTTTCCAGCCTTTTAAAAGCCCTCAGGGAGTTAGCCCATACCTGTGGGTTGGAGGCTTTCTCCACAGGAGCGATTTATTACTGTCAGTGTTGTCCATAGAGTAGCTTGCATCAGAAGAAAATCTTCTGGATATTTCTAGCTTCCAGGTACTTGGGAGATCCTGACGTACAGCACCAGGCTCCAGCAGAAGTAGGTGAATGGCTCTTTTCTTTTGCTTGCCCTGGCTGTACATCTGTTAAGCCATGTAAAGCATTTCTCCCCGAGCAACTTAGCTCCCCTGACTGCCTCAAGGCTTGAAAAATTATTTAAGCGCCTGTAAGAAATTACTTGACTTCAAACAAGCTTCAGTGCACACGAAAACAGTATCTATGACTTGGCTATGAAGACTTCAATTGGAAGGCAAATGGTTAGAAAAAGCTTATGACAGATTAGTGTATAAACTAGCTGCGTCAGCTAAGCACTAAATTTAACTTTCTTTTTTTCCAGTCAGGTCAGTTCAGTGAAGATATGATTCCAACTGTGGGCTTCAACATGAGGAAAGTTACGAAGGGTAATGTTACAATAAAGGTAAGTCACCGTTGTCGACTGTCTCTTTTTAAATCCTGCAGGTTTGTTTCCAGCTTCTAGTTTAAAATATTTGTTTGCTCTGTTTTGCTTCCACCTTTGAGACAACCAGGAAACTGAAGAGGCTCAGCTAAATCTGCCAAATAGCTGAAGAATACACTTACGTTTATTTATGGAGTTTCTTAAATGAGAATCTACATGTGATTTCCAGGTTCATTGACTAATTAAAGCAGTATTGTGATAATGCCCTCTGGCTTTAATCTGAACTAATTTTCATGTGTTTAGAGCCCAGGGGTCCTCCTCTTCTGCTCATCAGTATTGCTTGAGGGAAGGCTTATGTGAAAAACAGTTTTAAGTCACAATGCCTTGGTACGTTTTCCTGTATATCACAGTGTTAACTCAGTGCACAGATGTGTTCTTGCATCTGGTTTAAGGTCCTCTAGTTGGCAACTGTACAAGGGGTTAGTTCTGTTCTAATATGTGAAAAGTCCCACAGCTGGCCTAAGGAGAAAGGAAAAATTGTTTTTTGATTACTTGTCTTATCTTTGTGTGACATGTTTAAACTAGTGCGTGGCTAAATCGTCTTTTCCTCTTGCCTTAAGATCTGGGATATAGGAGGGCAGCCACGATTCCGAAGCATGTGGGAGCGATATTGCAGAGGAGTTAATGCTATTGTGTAAGTGTCGCCTCTCTTCAGCTTGTAGTTAACTTCAGATTTGTTTCTCCTCTGTGGAGCCTTTCTAACGGTGCACGCTTGGCTCGGCACTACTCGTTTTAATTTTGAAACTGTACTCCAACCATATTGACCTTTTTTTTACCCTTAAGTTCAGGGCTCAAGATGGGTTATTTTCTTATCAGTGTCTGATCTGGAGTGCTACCTACTTCCTGTCTGAACTGGGTGGTGGTGCTGTCTAACTGAGAGAATCTTTTATCTACTCTGTTCTTAGAGGTTATTTTTTCAAAAGAGCCAAATTCTTTGTTCAGAAGACATAGCTTTGTTTAAAGCCTTTTTGAATGGGCTCAAGACTGACAGCGTAAAGCAAACACTGCTGTTTCTGAAGTAGTTCAGTCTCGCTGACCTAACCTTAAATTCTCTTTAAAGCTACATGGTAGATGCTGCAGATCGTGAAAAGATAGAAGCTTCTCGAAATGAGCTGCACAATCTTCTAGATAAGCCACAGTTACAAGGAATCCCTGTAAGTAATAATGCCTTGCACAGTATAAAACTTGCTCGAGGAGCGTGCATAACTTCAGCAACTCTGAAGTCCATCTTACACTTAAAGAGTTGAAGGCCTAACCTTACTGATCAGTGTAACGTGAACAGTACCTGCTCCTTGTGCCTTAAATTGTTGACCTCAGTCAGTCCTTCAGTGGTCTCATTCTTCTTCAGTGCCCACCAGAAAAAGAAATTAAATTGGGACGGTAGCCTAGAGTATTCCACATTATAAGTTTGTGCTCTCATCTACAATCTACTCTAACACAGGTTAACCAGAGTGTAGTACGGAACTACAGAGCAAGTCTGGGGAATTCCAGCGGAAAGGCTGCTGGGATTGTTCTCAGTTCTATCAGCTGATGTGCTCCCATGCTCGCTTCTTCCACATAACAGTTCACTTGTACCTCTCTTTACCTGTGACTGGATCAGTCTTTGTTCTTGATCTGGTTTAATAGTGCATGTCTCATCCCAGTAGATTTACTAGCCTTGTGCAGATTGCTTGTCAGACTCCCTTGAGGTTTGGTGTTTTGTGGTTTTTTTTGGCTTTGTGGTGTGCTAGTGTTTTTTCTTTCCTAAAAAGTCAAAGCTGCAACTGTTTCCTTCTGCTCTGGATTTCAGGTTCTAGTACTTGGAAATAAGAGAGACCTTCCTAATGCTTTGGATGAGAAACAGCTAATTGAAAAAATGTAAGTCCAACCCTTCCTAAGAAAGGCTGCTTGAACTCAAGAAATGAATTCATGTCCGTAGGGTTGTTGGATCAAGCAGCTTGTGCGTATATGGAGAAACCCCAGCAACAAGAGGTGGCTGAAACATTGTACAGAAACAAGTTAAGGGAGAAGATGAAGGGGAACAGTTTAGATTCTCAGTATAATAATCCTTGAATTGAGATGTTCAATCCTTGTTGAGATGTTCTCTCTTTCACAGGAACCTTGCTGCTATTCAGGACAGAGAAATCTGCTGCTACTCAATTTCTTGCAAAGAGAAAGATAATATAGGTAACTATTAACCTAAAATGCTAAGCGTTATGAAGAGCTGTCAGAGGGTGGATTGGGGGATTGTAACCTGTTAAGCAGAAGCTTTCTGGGTTCAGGAAACTGCTAACAGATCAAAGAGCAATGTGTAAGTGCACTGGTTATATTTGGTGTAACTCCTGATGGCAGTGAGGAAGCTTGACTGGTGTTGAAGTTGTCGAGGTTGCAGTTGAAACATATGCGAGTCTCACTTTTAGCATAGCCTAAAGGATTTTCTGTCAGGTACCCTCAACTCTGCCTCACTCCATGAGGCTTGCAAGTACTTGTAGAAAGCTCTTCCTCAACAGGAAAAATGTTATTCCCTTGAAATAACCATCTTCCCTTACTTGCTTATATGGTGATTCGTGTTGTGGCCTGTGACTAGTCACTACTCCGTGCAGCCAAACAGTAAATTTTTCTGTTGCTGACTTGGATTGCTTTAGAATTTCTGGAGTTCAAAGGCAGAAACTATGGTGCTGTGAAACACCGAGTACCTGACAGTAGAAGGTAAATTGAGTAATCCCGACTGAATGAAAAGACAGCACTTAATGCAGCTTGTCATCTTCCTCCCGATGCTTTCTTGTGGCTGCCACGAGGTTAACGCTTGGTTCATTGATGGGCTACCATAAGGTTACTTGTGAGGGAAGCTGCAGGCTGATGGTCACAGGAACACACTACAGAGGCTGCCAGAACTGTTTTCTGTGAAGGACTCCTTTCCAGGAAAAATAAACAGCCCATGGAACTTTCCTGGCTGGAAGTGTTGGGCTGGTGTGGTGCTGGTGCATTTCTCTTGCTTAGGAGACCCTCTTTCAGGCTTGATTCTCATACTGTAGGGCTAAGCTAACTTCACTGTCATCAGGGGAGGAGAGGCAGACAAATAGAGCGATGCTGATTGATTTCAAACTAGTTATGTGAGTCCCAGCAAAGTATCAGGCTAAAGGGAGTCTTTATCTTGGAGGTGTTTTCTTAGACTGAGGATGTCTGGGGCAGTTCCTTTAAATGTAGCTTAAAGGATGCTGGGCAGTTACAGGACCAAAGCAGAGATGGCAAACGTGCCCCAAAAATTCATTCTGTTCATCTGTCTTAGACCATCCTCTAGAGAAGGGCTGGATATTCCTGTTGTGTATTTGAGGGCACTAGCCTACCAAAGTGATGCCAGTTACACAAATACAGCTGGACACTTGAACATGGACCTTCTCTTCTCTCTCTCTTCAGATATCACGCTTCAGTGGCTTATTCAGCATTCAAAATCTAGAAGAAGCTGAAGTCTTCCTGGAATCTCCAGTACCAGTTGGCCATAATCTCAATTGTCCACTTCCCTCCATAAATGAGATATTACCCAAAAATCCTGTATCAAGAATCTGCCTTTTCACGGTTCATTTATCATGTGCACTGCTGAAGACTTGTATTCCTATTCTGTCACAAAACAACTAGAGTTGTCATGATAAAGTCAGCACAAATATTTATTTTACAACCATCTGTGGTGGGAGGGTTGGGGGGGGGCTTTTTAAAAAGAAAAAATATCTCTCTATCATGTTAACTATGATGGTACACTCTGTTCTGGTTTTTCAGGGCCAGGTTTTTATATGATTTTCAGCAAGTGTTTTATTTCTAGTGTTTAGTGGCTTGAAGATGCTGATGCTTGACAGCATTGAGATTCTGTAAGATGCCACATACAGTAGTTAGAAAACATTTAAGCGTGAGTTGTGGGATACTGATTGATCTCACAAATGCATGTGATGTGTGTGTGTAAGCAGAGAAATGGAAGCTGTTTGCAGAGGGGAGCACAAGGCATAGATCAGCATCACTCATCTACAGCTGAGATCCTATCACTTGAAAAAGAAAACTCTCATGATGAATTAGGAAAGACTCAACTGTTTAAAAAAAATCATTTTGTTGCTTCTGTTTAACGTTGTGTGGGGGATGGGAATGGACTGTTCTGTCAAGCTTTCAAAAATTGGAGTATTCCAGCATGAAAATCAATTGCTAGGAACATCAGACTTTGTTCAAATACATTTTTCTATCTACAGATACCAGTGGTCTCTCTCTGAAACCAGAACACGCATTCTGAGCAGCTGCATGACACTTAAATTCCCAATGTTTTTGTATCAAGTCAGTCGTTGACCTTCAGCACAATATCTGTGTAATTGTCTGGTGTCTCTCCTGCTCATGGAATGGCTGGGCGCAGTGTCACCTGGTGCTATGGAATATCTAGGCTATTGTGACAACTCTAGACCTGCCTGCTTTTCTTGATGTAACCATGTGCAAAGTCTGTAAGTCGCGAGATGAAACGTTCTACTGTGTCAAAGCACAAGAGAGCCAACAAATCGATCCTGTTTCTTGACAAGCTCCTACAGCTTAGGGAAGTATGTATAAACTAAAGATTGTAATGTTGGTTGTTTTTTCTTGTGGGCTTTGTTTTGGTTTTGTTTTTTTTTTTTTTTGTAGCTTTACTTTCTCAATGACTTCAGTATATTTAAAGGGACAGACTCGTTAAGACTGGTTTGTTCATACAGTAATGTCAGTGTAGCTTATTAGTGTATGGAAATACATGGTACACCTGCTCCTGTTGCCTCACACCGTGTGTGATTCTTCACCCAAATGTAGTCTGCGTTACGTTGGAGTCTTTGGTTGGAAACGCTGTTGAGTCCGTATCGGTTATGACGAGCCAGTTGTAATTTGGACTGCTATGGCCTTACTGTTCCCTACCAACTCTCGCACTGTTGCACAGACACTACATGCTGCCTGCATTCGGTCTGAACTTGCATTTTAACTTTTTTGTCCCCTTTCAGTTCTCTGAAGCATGATTTCAATTAATTCATACTCTGGTGCTGTAGAGGAGAGGGTATATTAACTTGCTACTGTAGTCCCTAGTTCACCAGGAACTGCTACAGTTACTTTTATTTAGCAAACTTGCTTGTGCCTAAAATAAGGAAACTAAACTAGAATGTGTGAATCTTTGTGGGGGACCAGGTCACTGTTTAGTTAACTGGCCTATAGCTAAACTTGATGTGTTTGGTGTTAATATACTTCACTGCTTTCAGCGTTTAGGGCATCCAAACACTACCAATTGTTAACCTGTGCATTACTCTCTGCATGTGAACAACTTATACAATTACCGAACTTTGTAAATAACGTGAATTTTTTTTATTTAGGTGGATGCATATGTTGGTTTACTGCTCTTCAGCTTTATTCAATAAACTTATGTTTTGAGGGTTGTATTGACACTTAACTGACTGACTTGAGTTGATGTGGCTTTAACTCATGGCAATACGTTATGGGATGTCTCTCTCTCTCTTCTCCTGCAAGATTAGAGTTGGGGAAAAACGCTCGGTAAATGCTTGAGCTTCTGTATGTTCCATGGTTCAGTGGTTCAAGTGAAATGTGTATAAACCGACCTGAAAGTCTGGGGTTTTCTCAGCTTCCATGGGACTGATGGCTAAGCTCGCTCAGCAGACCTCAGTGCTTTGTTATATTTATGAAAAGCACTAATTAGTCAGCTGGAGGGACTAAAGTAGGGGCAGCCTCCTGGAGGTCTGTTTTCAGAAGAAAAATGCATGTGGTTACAAACTTGTTGTCGTCAAGCTTAGAGTAAAACCTTGGCTTTTCTAGCAGAAGTGTCAGATGTAGCAGTGCCTGATCATTTACTGCCAATTAAAGCATAATGATTCTTATCTCATTGGAAAGTGAGGCTTTCGTTGACTGAGGTCTTGAAGAAAATCTTTGTTGTGATTTTAATCTGAAGTTACATTGTTCTTCCTAAATGCTTTGGTGCATTAATTTTTCTGATTAACTTATAGGACGGTATATCAACATCTTCCAATTAATGGCAACAAATTGACTGTCTTCTGCTCATGGCCTGCCTCTGAGCTTTCAGACTTGCTGAGCTGTAACAAGTTGGTTTTTAGGCCTGAGCACTGGTCAGTTAACATCCTTCACGTGTAACTGGGCTGGTGGGAAGGGCTGATCAACTGTTGAGTAAAAACTTGTGTGCATGTTTCTTCAGCTGGTGGAGTTTCCTGGGTGCAGAACAAGCTCCCTGGAGTTTACCTTCAAAGCAAAATGCCTCTAGACACGAAATCTGAAAACAGTATTAATGCTGTAAGATGTGTCACCCGGGTTGGTCCTGGGTGCTATAAGATTTGTCACCCAGCCAGTACTAATCTGTTTAATCAGTTGGTGGGAACTTGGCCAACAGCTGTTTGCTTGATGTGGTGTTTCAGTAATAGTTTCTGCTTCTGATTGTAAATAGCAAGGAGGGCTGAGCTCTGTGTGCTCTAAAAAGTCTATTTGTGTCACTTCACAAAGTGACCCCACTGAGGTCTTCAGAGCTCTTCTTGTGCAGTTCTTCCAGATGCCTTTACTCACAGGGCAGAAACGCAGACCTCGAAGAGGCTGTTGTAACCCAGTGCAGAGAAGGCTGCTTTTTCTGTGGAGGGCTTGATTAACTTTATTTTGAAACAGAAGGGAAGTGTAGTAAGTCTTTCCAGGGAAGTGAGGCTGTTCTTGCTACTTTCAGCCTTGGACTGAAAAAACTACTCACTCCTCTGTCACAGTTAAGTCCGAGGTTAAATCTTTCCTGTTCTAGTAAAGGTTAGGTCCAGGGTTAAACCTTTTCTGTCCTGATAAAGGTGTGGAGCCTGAGACAGGCATTAGCAGTGTTCTCTGCTGAACTTGGATGCTATAGCTGTGTGCTGCTCCTAGATATGTTAGGCCAGTCCAATCTCTTGTGCTGATTACTTGTCTCAGTAGTGAGCCTGGACAGTAAAAAGAGACTGAAACTGCCCGTTCTCTCCACAAGTTGCTTTTGGGGCTGCATTTTAGTAACATAAATATTAAACATCAGTAGTCCTGCAACTT
This sequence comes from Pedionomus torquatus, assembly GCA_013398155.1. Lineage (NCBI taxonomy): Eukaryota > Metazoa > Chordata > Aves > Charadriiformes > Pedionomidae > Pedionomus > Pedionomus torquatus. The sequence continues at coordinate 3,449 of VZRU01021143.1, read as the reverse complement.
TCTTCTGCTGTATCTGCAGTAGGTCTTGGCTTTAGCATGTTAAGAAAAGGCAAGTACTGAGCCAGAGAGAGCTCTCGGTCATGAATACGTGTGTGAGCTGGACACCTGATGACCTCACGAGGTGTTGGTGTTTTGTATGGCATCCCGATGATTTGAAAATAGCCGTCAAAACTAAATGCTCGTTGGTTTTGTTCAGTACAAGCGATGGCTCTTGCTTATCGTGGAGACTAGAATGGGAAGAAGCGTCTGTGTGAGCCCACAGCTGTGTGGAGGTTTTCCCTGGAGTGTTTGTGTCCCGTCGATGTCAGTGTGGAGGGTGGTTTTTAAGTGCAATTACAGTGCAGTATAATTATCATCATCACCCGAAGTACAGCCGAGTGTCTTAGCAGTTGCAGAGAGAATTCTGTCCTACCACTTGGCAAAACATGACAAATGCACAAGTGTGCAGCTTTATCATGATTTGTTGAACTAATAATCTAGTTTCTTATGGATTTGTGTTTTTTCTTTGCGTCTTTCTGAAAATAGGTTGGAAAGATGGTCCTTTTTGGATGCTGACATATAAAATTGCATGATCTTCACCTTCTGGTAGAAGAAAGGAGGCCAAAGAAAATGCCTTAAAGAGTCTCTCTGGTTAAATTAATACAGGAATGTTGTGCAGGGATCTATAATAACTTGAAGTATGACTTAGCTGGATTAACAAGCTTTTAACTTTTCTACAGTTTAATTTTCTAGTTTTCCGTGGCTGTGCAATGGCATGAGTTTGCTTTGTATGTGTTTTCTGAATGTGAAAGAAAAGCGCTTCCCCCCACCAACCCACCCACCACCCCCACCCCGGGTCGCAGGCCCCAGCGCAGCTCCCTGCTGGCTCGCTGTGGCTCTGACCCTGACTCTGGGAATTGTAAAAAAAGGGGTGTAAATCAGATTATTCCAGCTGTTTTACTAAAAGCGGTGTGTTCCCAATTTACGCAAACGGCAAAGCCAATGAGTGGGGGTAAAGGAGAAATAACGCGTGAATGTGCTCCAGGACTCTTATTCCCAGCACGCGAGTGTGGAATGACTGGTCTCACTGGGTCGTAAACCTCCAAGGGGTGGTCTGTCGCTTGGGGACTACAGATCTTACAGGATGCCTCGGGGAGACATCGGGGGGGTTCTTCCATGTATCGCTTCAAAGACGGCACTCAAAGCCGTACTCTTTGGGGGCACGTACTCTTTTACAAGGGAAGTCAAATATTTGGTGTGTTTATTTCCGTCGTGGTGGAAGGTGGGTAAGTAGACCTTTTGTGCCAGGATTAGTGCCTTTTAATTATGACATGACAGGTTTTTATTCTGTGCAAGGCAACATCTATCATTGTGATCGTTTTGAAGTGCTTCAATAAAGGTGTTGTTGAAAAAAACATCCTTTTGCATATTTATCTGTAGTAGCAAGAGCTGCTTTTGTTGGTGTTAGAAATACACAAGGCGCCCTCCTTGCCAAATAGTGGGGCAGATTGTTGTACTCTGTGTTGTGCTGCACACACCGAAGCTAAAATTCAGTGCTTTGGGTCATCTGTGTGAGGAGCAAACGGGCTGACTCCTTGAAGCAGTCTTTTAACAAGAAAGAGGGCAGGTGGGATTGCTTCCATGTGGCCAGATAGGTTTGAGTAGTAAATCCAAGAAGTATTTCCAAATTAAGGAGCTTCACGTTTTAAACGCTGTCGTAAAGTGCCGATCTTGAGACGTGGATATGAAATGCATTCTGACTTTCCTGGTTTAGTTTAAGAAAAGAAAAATCAAGGTGTTGAATGGTGTTGCCTGCCTGGCGCCTGGTGTGTGCTGTGTCTTGGGAGAGCGGTTTCTGTGGAAACTGCAGGAGTATTAACGGGGTAACTTCACCCCGAGAGAGCGGCCCTGAGCCCTGTGCTCGGCGGGGGGCAACGTTCTGGGGAGCTGCTCTGTGAAACTCTATATAATTCCCGATTATGGCTTGGCTTTAGATGCTGGAAGCTCTTAGTGGTCTTGTTTGTGTTTCCCTCAGAAAAGGCCAATTGGGGAGAAGTTAATAAACCATGTTATTAAAGAAACAAAGCAAATATGTGTATAGAGAAAGAAAAAGCTGTTGCCATGTGTGGAATTCAAAGCTAAACTCGTGAGTCTCAGAGTGAATTAAACGGGTACGTTGCCTCTGTGTATCTGTAAATTCGGGATGGGGGAAGATGCTTCAGTCTTTTCAGCAATGAGGAATTTTCCTTGTGTTTTAGAGTCAAGAAATTTATCCCCTTCTTGGTGTGAATAACGTTTCTGGTGCATGAGGGAGAAAACATTAAGACGACTCGTGAATTCCATAGACTGGAAAAAGGAACTGAAACAACCCCAGGCTGCTCTGTTTGAGTTGTGACTCTCATTTTTAGACTTTGCTGTGCCGTTTCCGTTGCAACGAACGGAAAACAAAGGGCAAGGAAAGACTTCTGAAATAGAAGGCAGAGGCTGAAGACGAATCATTTGCTCTGGTTGTCTGTCCGTGTGTCTTTCAATACTCTTTTCCCCTTACGTGGGGGATTTTTCTTAAGAGTTTGTTGAGCTCTTTTGGTGACGAGCCATGGCCTTTCTTGCTGAGAGGACGGAACGCTACGGAGGGCAGCTCGGAGACGGGCAGCTCCTCTTTACCTCCCCCAGTTGTCCTTCCCTTATGGATTTAACAGTTCTTCTGACTGTCTCTGGAGGGGCTCTGGCGGTACCAGTACCGCCTGGCTCCTGTTTCTGCTTTCACATCTGCAAGAGGCATCTCTCAGCCCTTTCTCTTTACGCTGCTTTCTCCGCCCGCCCCGGAGCTGCTTTGCTCTCTCCTGCCAGCACCTCGAGGGCCGGTCACAGC
>VZRU01021141.1:0-16211 GCA_013398155.1 Pedionomus torquatus | reverse complement strand
AAGCTACTTTAAAGTTTAAAATATCTTCTTAAAACTTATGTTTCCGGAACAGGAATAGTCACACCAGAGAAGGAACCAAAAGTGAACACTGTGGTAGGGGCACAGCAGCTTCTTCTGGCAAAAGAAGAGGATGGTGCAGCTAAAAAAGCCAAGCCTCCAGAGGACAATAAATTTTGTCATGAACAGGTAAAAGAAAATGTGAATGATTTAATCGTGCTCTAGAACTCGTTCAAATAACTCAGGGTTGAGGCAGAGACGATGTGCTGTTAAAACAATATCAGCAAGGTGTAAACAGGACGCTGACTAACAGCCTGCATCTTAATTTGATTTTTTNCCCCCCCCCAGTTCTACCAATGTCCTTATTGCAACTACAACAGCAGGGACCCAAACCGCATCCAGATGCACGTCCTGTCGCAGCACTCCATGCAGCCCGTCATCTGCTGCCCCCTCTGCCAGGACGTCCTCAGCAACAAGATGCATCTCCAGCTCCATCTGACCCATCTGCACAGCGTGTCCCCGGACTGCGTGGAGAAGCTGCTCATGACGGTAAGTGTCCCCAGGACCCGTCACACACATGATGGAAATGTACTCGGGGCCCTGGGTCATGTGTTTGCTGTGATCACAGTCACAGAATCACATGATACGGGGTTGGAAGGGACCTCTGGAGATCATCCAGTCCAACCCCCTGCCAGAGCATGTCCAGGTGGGTTTGAATGTCTCCAGAGAACGAGACTCCCCCACCTCTCTGGGCAGCCTCTGCCAGGGCTCTGCCACCCTTACAGGGAAGAAGTTCCTCCTCATGTTTAGGTGGAACTTCTTATCTACAAGTTTGTGCCCGTTTCCNCACTGGCCTTCCTGGCCACAAGGGCACGTGGCTGGTTCATGGGCATCCCTTTGTCCACCAGGACTGCCAGGTCTTTTTCCACCGAACTGCTCTCCAGCAGGTCACCCCCAACCTGTAGTGGTGCAGGGGGTTATTGATAGAGCATTCTGGTAGCCCAAGGAGGGGAGTGGGTCAGGACTCTTGGGTTCTTGTGCCAGCTCATCCAGTGACTGATGTCCTTTGGGAAAAGATGACTGAAGGTGGGTGGGTTTCAAAGATGCTGAAAACCCGCAGTTCCTCATTGATGTTAACCTTGAAAAAATCAAGCCTGTCGCTGTCTCCAAGGGCACACCTGGAAATTGGGTCTAATAAAACCCAGGTCTCCGAGGGTTCGTGACTCTTTTTTGTAAAATAACAAGAGTTCCCTGTAGAATGGGGTTGCTGCACGTAGAAGAATTCCTGTGTGTCACCCGGCTGGGCTTGCGTAATATCACACAAAATTCACTGTAAAATATCAATTGTGGTGCTAATTAGAGAACAGGATTGTCTTATTGCACAGACTGTGCTGTTTCTCACTTTTTGCCTCTGCGTAACAGGCCCTTTAGGGATTTAATTTTTTTGTGAACAGAATGTATGAAACAGCGAGGCAAGTCCAAGAACAGGTAACGCTCCGGTTAGATCAGTTCTTCGGGAGATGGAGTTCCTGCTTTCAAGCACTTACCCTGGATCAGGCAGGAACTTGAACTGTCTCCTCCACATTGGGGTTGAATACTATAACCAGCAGACTCTGCTTGGAGGACAAATCCCATTCCAACCTCACCAGGAGAATCCCGTTCTTCCTGCAGAATTTCACAAACCGTGTCAAAATAATACAGTTATGTGAAAAATATTGACCGGGCACCATTCAAAACAATGTCGGTAAAGACACCGTCAGGTCTATTATTACATCATGTATTCAGTTAGAAAACAGACCTAAGACACTCTGATTCTGCTTGTCTTGTCTTTTTAGAAGGAAATGCATTTGGAAACCTCAAGGACCCACCTCCGTAAGGATTTATTTCTATATTCATAGACTCCTCCTTCAGTTATACAGCTGTGGTCGTAGTCTGCCACCTCCTTCCCAAGTAAAGTGGCAAAAAAGAATTGAAAGAGCTCCTGACTGAAGGCCTAAGGCTCCTTCTGCCTTGTGCTGATGAGCAAATACAGAACTGGAGATGTGCAATTCTTTTTTCTCTTCTCTTCTCTTCTCTTCTCTTCTCTTCTCTTCTCTTCTCTTCTCTTCTCTTCTCTTCTCTTCTCTTCTCTTCTCTTCTCTTCTCTTCTCTTCTCTTCTCTTCTCTTCTCTTCTCTTCTCTTCTCTTCTCTTCTCTTCTCTTCTCTTCTCTTCTCTTCTCTTCTCTTCTCTTCTCTTCTCTTCTCTTCTCTTCTCTTCTCTTCTCTTCTCTTCTCTTCTCTTCTCTTCTCTTCTCTTCTCTTCTCTTCTCTTCTCTTCTCTTCTCTTCTCTTCTCTTCTCTTCTCTTCTCTTCTCTTCTCTTCTCTTCTCTTCTCTTCTCTTCTCTTCTCTTCTCTTCTCTTCTCTTCTCTTCTCTTCTCTTCTCTTCTCTTCTCTTCTCTTCTCTTCTCTTCTCTTCTCTTCTCTTCTCTTCTCTTCTCTTCTCTTCTCTTCTCTTCTCTTCTCTTCTCTTCTCTTCTCTTCTCTTCTCTTCTCTTCTCTTCTCTTCTCTTCTCNCCCTTCCCTTCCCTTCCCTTCCCTTCCCTTCCCTTCCTTTCCCTGGGATGTTTATAGTTGCCTATTTTTTTTTTTTAAAGAAGTTCTTCCTTCCTAAACAAAATCAAAGTCCTTGATCCTCTGCGAGAATGCTGTTAATGCCACATTTAAATTACAAATATACTAAGCCCAGAGCTTTTATAAATATGCCTAGAATATTTTTTCCAATAGTCAATTGGTGTAACTACATACCTACATCAATAATACCATAAATACATCACTCCTATGTATCCCAGTAAAGGTTTAAAATAATTTGTTAAACTGTTAAAAAAGGAATAAAGGGTGTTGCCAGTTGTGCCCAGTAACGGATGTGGCTTCCGTGGTTATAGTAATTTACCACTCGGAAGTCTCTCCTGTGGGGATTCGTGTCACCCCCGTATCAAGTAAGGGAATCCTATCCCCAATTTAGAGATGAGGAGCTGCCATCTGAACTGATTTACCCAGAATGGTTGAGACAGAACCTGTCAGGGGAGGAGTTTGAACCCAGTCCTGCCGAGTCTTTGTCTGAACCCCTAGAAAATCCTTTATTTTAGATATGAGTATGTATTAAGGAGCTAAGCCAAAGGAAAATGTGAAGTGTTGAGCAAATACGTCAACTTAACTAAACTGAGTATGATCAGACGCCCATAACAGTACATCCTGCAAAGATTTCTGTCTATAATTTGAAAGCAAAACACAACAGGTGTCTGAAGAAGGTACATAAGCGTTTGAAGACAAGAAAGAGAAAAATCTTATATTAAATGGAAAAAAGTTGATATTGCTCTTTGGAAATAAACTTAGAATTTTCTTTCAAAGACCATGGAAGGTCCAGCATTTGTTTAAAAAAACAATACAGGTGAAGCAAAGTGGGAATGCACTTAGTCAGGAACTGGCTGGTGAGCGTATTTCAACATGATCTCCGTCTTTGGAGGATGTCTGAGGAGAAGTCCCCTGGTAAACCCAACCGACTGGACACAGCCAGCAAGTTCTTCTTTGTGGTCCTGCTGAGACCAATGGAATATTGAGAGCATGTACTTCTGTAGCATCACCTTCCTGTGGATTTTTTTGGAGCTGATTCTCTACCAAGGGACACCCCAGGCTATGGATTTGTGCTCTGTCAGAAACCACTATCAAGGAGAGAACCAAGGTCGTGATTTAGTCCTGGCAGCCTTCCATCCAGATATGGTGGATCTTCTGAATTATAATTTCGTACTCTTGTATGGTATTAAAAAGTGAAACTTTTCCTGTAATAATATTGCGGTTTTGGTTTTCAAAGGTGCCTGTACCAGATGTCATGATGCCCAATAGTATGCTGTTGCCAGCAGCGGCTTCAGAGAAGTCTGAGCGCGACACACCTGCAACCGTTATGGCTGAGGGTTCTGGGAAGTATCCAGGTATGCAAGAAAACGCCCAGACACGTAACAGCTCGCTATGGGCAATTTGGAAATCTAGGAACCACTTGTTTCTGAGCCAGTGAAGTGAATTCTGCGCTGGCTTGCACGTAGCCACAGAGATAGAGGGTCAAAATTGGTCAGGGCGACTAGATGTGATGCAGGGCTACCAGGATGCACGGGTGCGTTGCCTGTGGCAGTAGCCCCGCCGCCTTGAAGGTAAGAACATCCTTGTTTAAGCAACAAACAGGACACAGACTTAAAAGAGGGTGGCACTTTCACCAGCATCAGTGGGGGATGTTAGAGACAAATGGTCCTGCCTGCCTTTCCCACGGCAGGTTTCTCGTCCCGGACACACGCTGTAGTCCGTGCTGGGAAGCTGCTTTGCTGCCTCTCGCAGTGTGCTGCTCCTCCTCTCCTCAGACCACCTTCCTCCTCCTTTCTAACCACCCCTCCTACCTGCTGACCCCAGATCTAATCCCTCCTTCCCAACTGCCGCTGCCAATTTGATTGTCGTGTTTGGATTTTATTAGTTACCTTCAACCTCGTGTTGGTCCTGTTTGCTTTTTTCTCTGGGGCAAGGATGGAATCATAGAATCGTCCAGGTTGGAAGGGACCTTTAAGACCATCCAGTCCAGCCATCAACCTAACTGATAAAAAGCATCACTAAACCATGTCACTAAGCGCTAGGAAACGTTGCTTAGCTGGGTTCGCTGTACGTTGCCAAGCCAACACGTGGCACACCACCGTGTTTTTCTTATGAAAAAAACCCTCATTAATACTACGTGCCATTCTCTTTGGCTTGTGTAAAAGACACTTACTTTTCTTTAAGCAGGTGAAAGTCCTGTGGATGAGAAAAGTACCCCTGGGATCGATGAATCAAAAACTGCCGTGGAAATTAAGACCGAGGAACAGAAGCCACCAAAGGAACCTACCGAAACGACGGAGTGGAATAAGAGCAGCAGCAAAGACACGAAGCCCACGGACTCGGTGACGGATCCGCTGAACGAGCAGCAGAAGAAGCACCAGCTCTCCGTTTCTGACCGCCACGTCTATAAGTACCGGTGTAACCATTGTAGCTTGGCGTTTAAGACTATGCAGAAGCTTCAGATACATTCCCAGTACCACGCTATTCGGGCAGCTACCATGTGTAGCCTTTGCCAACGTAGCTTCCGTACATTCCAGGCTTTAAAAAAACACTTGGAAGCAGGACACCCCGAACTCAACGAAGCTGAACTTCAGCAGCTGTGCGCGTCTTTGCCTGTCAACGGGGAGCTCTGGGCAGAAAGCGAAAGCATGGCACAGGATGACCATGCACTAGAGCAGGAAATAGAAAGAGATTACGAGATGGACCAGGAAGGTAAAGCAAGTCCTGTTGGAAGCGACAGTAGCTCTATTCCAGACGATACGGGCTCAGAACCAAAGCGGACCTTACCTTTTAGAAAAGGGCCAAATTTTACTATGGAAAAATTTCTAGATCCATCTCGCCCGTATAAGTGTACAGTGTGTAAAGAGTCTTTCACCCAAAAGAACATTCTCTTGGTCCACTATAACTCAGTGTCCCATCTACATAAACTCAAAAAGGTTTTGCAGGAAGCGTCAAGTCCTGTCCCTCAAGAAACCAACAGCAGCACTGACAACAAACCCTACAAGTGCAGCATTTGCAATGTTGCCTACAGCCAAAGTTCTACATTGGAAATCCATATGAGATCTGTGCTTCATCAGACGAAGGCAAGGGCTGCAAAATTAGAACCAAGTGGTAATATAAGTAGTGGAAATAGTGTAGCAGGGAACGTTAATAGCCCCAGCCAAGGAATGCTAGAATCTATGAGCTTACCAGCAGTTAACAGCAAAGAAACACATTTAGATGCCAAAGAATTAAACAAAAAGCAAGCTTCTGAATTAATTTCTGCTCAGCCTACGCATCACCCACCCCAGTCACCAGCACAACTTCAAATGCAACTACAGCATGAACTGCAGCAGCAAGCTGCGTTCTTCCAGCCCCAGTTCCTAAACCCAGCTTTTTTGCCTCACTTCCCGATGACGCCAGAAGCATTGCTGCAATTTCAACAGCCTCAGTTCCTTTTCCCATTCTATATACCTGGGACGGAATTCAGCTTAAGTCCAGATCTGGGCTTGCCGGGTTCTGCCACCTTTGGCATGCCTGGCATGACCGGCATGACGGGGTCACTGCTGGAAGATCTGAAGCAGCAGATCCAAACCCAGCACCACGTTGGCCAAACCCAGCTCCAGATACTGCAGCAACAAGCACAACAGTATCAATCCACCCAACCCCAACTTCAGTCCCAAAAACAGCAGCAGCAAAGTAGCAAGCTGATGAAAGCAGAGCAAAACACCCTGGTGAGTCCAGACTGCCAGCTGATAAAGGACATGCCATCATATAAGGAGTCAGAAGAAGTTTCTGAGAAACAAGAGAAGCCAAAGCAAGAGTTTACTAATGAGAATGAAGGACTAAAGGAAAACAAAGACATAAAGAAGCCAAAATCCTCCGAACCAGCCATTCCACCGCCCAGAATAGCTTCTGGAGCAAGGGGGAATGCAGCCAAGGCTTTGCTGGAGAACTTTGGGTTTGAGTTAGTTATCCAATACAATGAGAACAGGCAAAAAGTGCAGAAAAAAAGCAAGACCGGCGAAGGTGAAAACACAGACAAACTGGAATGTGGAACTTGCAGTAAGCTCTTTTCCAACATTCTTATTCTGAAGAGTCATCAAGAACACGTGCACGGACAGTTTTTTCCATATGGAGCTTTAGAAAAATTTGCCCGACAGTACAGGGAGGCGTATGACAAGCTTTATCCAATTTCTCCATCTTCTCCAGAAACACCGCCGCCTCCACCGCCGCCTCCGCCGCCGCCTCCACCTCCTCCTCCTCCAACACCTTCTCAGCCGTCTTCAGCTGGGGCTGGAAAAATTCCAAACCCAGCTCCCGNCGCCGCCTCCTCCACCGCCGCCGCCCCCTCCTCCTCCACCGCCACCGTCGGCCCCACCTCAGGTCCAGCTTCCCGTTTCCCTTGATCTCCCTCTTTTCCCTCCCATTATGATGCAGCCAGTGCAGCATCCTGCGTTACCTCCTCAGCTTGCCCTCCAGTTGCCACCGATGGATACTTTATCTGCGGATCTCACCCAGCTTTGCCAGCAGCAGCTGGGGTTAGATCCCAATTTCCTGAGGCACTCTCAGTTCAAGCGTCCGCGCACGAGAATCACAGATGACCAGTTAAAGATCTTACGGGCTTATTTTGATATCAACAATTCCCCAAGTGAAGAGCAGATCCAAGAAATGGCTGAGAAATCCGGTCTGTCTCAGAAAGTTATCAAGCACTGGTTTCGTAATACACTGTTTAAAGAACGACAGAGAAATAAAGATTCTCCATATAACTTCAGCAACCCCCCCATAACAGTATTAGAAGATATCAGAATAGATCCTCAACCTTCAGCTGTAGAACCTTACAAGTCCGATGCGTCTTTCAGCAAGAGATCATCTAGGACTCGGTTTACTGACTACCAGCTTCGTGTCCTCCAAGACTTCTTTGACACAAATGCGTATCCAAAGGATGACGAAATTGAGCAGCTTTCAACCGTGCTTAACCTACCTACTCGAGTTATTGTCGTATGGTTCCAAAACGCGCGACAAAAAGCTCGAAAAAGTTACGAAAACCAAGCTGAAACTAAAGACAACGAGAAGAGGGAGCTGACGAACGAGCGTTACATTCGAACTAGTAACATGCAGTATCAGTGCAAAAAGTGCAGTGTGGTTTTCCCCAGGATCTTTGATTTGATTACCCACCAGAAAAAGCAGTGTTACAAAGACGAAGATGACGATGCTCAAGACGAGAGCCAAACTGAAGATTCTATGGACGCCTCTGATCAAACGGTGTATAAGAACTGCACAGTCTCTGGCCAAAATGACTCATCAAAAAGCCTGGCAGTCACAGCAGCGAGCTCTGGCTCTGGTTCGAGCACTCCTTTGATTCCGTCGCCCAAACCAGAACCTGAGAAGGCTTCTCCTAAACCGGAGTCCACAGAAAAACCGAAACAAAACGAAACGGTCTCTAAGCAAGCCGATCCGACTTCCCAAAGCACCAAACCAGTACAGTCTACTCCAGTAACCTCTTCCGATGCTCAGCCCTCGGCTTCTCAACCACAGCAACAAAAACAATCACAGATAGTAGGGAGACCTCCTTCTGCATCACAAACCACGCCCGTTCCTTCCAGTCCTTTACCAATTTCAATGACTTCTCTACAGAACAGTCTACCTCCTCAGTTACTACAGTACCAATGCGATCAGTGTACAGTTGCCTTTCCAACTCTAGAACTTTGGCAAGAGCACCAGCACATGCATTTCCTAGCAGCCCAAAACCAATTTCTTCACTCCCAGTTTTTAGAAAGACCAATGGATATGCCCTATATGATATTTGACCCCAATAATCCTTTGATGACTGGACAGTTGCTTAATAGTTCTCTTACTCAGATGCCACCACAGACTGGCTCATCGCATACAGCGCACCCTGCGACGGTTTCTGCTTCCCTGAAACGAAAACTAGATGATAAAGAAGACAATAATGGTAGCGAGAAAGAGGGAGGAAACAGCGGAGAAGATCAACATCGTGATAAACGTTTAAGAACTACGATTACTCCAGAGCAGCTGGAAATACTCTATGAGAAGTACCTACTAGACTCCAACCCCACTAGAAAGATGCTAGATCACATTGCCCGCGAGGTGGGACTGAAAAAGAGAGTCGTACAAGTCTGGTTTCAGAACACGAGGGCCCGAGAAAGGAAAGGACAATTCCGCGCAGTTGGTCCGGCCCAGTCCCATAAAAGGTGTCCTTTTTGTCGAGCTTTGTTTAAAGCAAAATCAGCTTTAGAGAGTCACATTCGCTCTCGGCACTGGAATGAAGGGAAACAGGCTGGCTATAGTTTGCCTCCAAGTCCTTTGATATCGACTGAAGATGGGGGCGAAAGTCCACAGAAGTACATATTTTTTGATTACCCATCACTGTCGTTAGCAAAAACTGAATTATCGAGTGAAAATGAACTGGCCTCCACTGTATCAACCCCTGTTAGCAAAACCGCAGAAATGTCGCCGAAGAACCTCTTGAGTCCTTCTTCTTTTAAAGCAGAGTCTAGTGAGGACATAGAAAATTTGAACGCCCCTCCTGCTGACTCCGGATACGATCAAAACAAGACTGACTTTGATGAGACTTCGTCCATTAATACAGCAATTAGCGATGCCACAACAGGGGATGAGGGGAACAACGAAATGGAAAGCACGACTGGCAGCTCCGGGGACGTGAAACCCGCGTCGCCTCCCAAAGACCCCAAACCACTTGCCAACGACACGCTACCGAAAGCTGCAACTACACCTACAAACGAGAATGCCGATGATAAATTCATCTTTTCTCTAACCAGCCCCTCGATCCATTTCAGTGACAAAGATGGTGATCACGACCAAAGCTACTACATTACTGATGACCCCGACGATAACGCCGACCGCAGTGAAACTTCAAGCATAGCTGACCCAAGTTCCCCTAACCCCTTTGGAGCTAGCAATCCCTTTAAATCCAAAAACAGCGATCGGCCAGGCCATAAACGTTTCCGAACCCAAATGAGCAACCTTCAGCTCAAAGTTCTCAAGGCTTGCTTTAGTGACTACCGGACTCCAACAATGCAGGAATGCGAAATGCTAGGGAATGAGATAGGCCTGCCCAAACGCGTGGTGCAGGTCTGGTTTCAGAACGCCCGGGCTAAAGAAAAGAAGTTCAAAATTAACATAGGGAAGCCATTCATGATAAATCAGACTGGGCCTGACGGCACAAAGCCGGAATGTTCTCTGTGTGGCGTGAAGTATTCTGCCCGTTTGTCCATAAGAGATCATATCTTTTCCAAACAACATATTACAAAAGTGAGAGAAACTGTGGGAAGTCAGCTGGATCGGGAGAAAGATTATCTAGCTCCTACGACGGTTAGACAGCTGATGGCACAGCAAGAGCTGGATCGCATAAAGAAGGCCACCGACGTGCTAGGACTAACCGTGCAGCAGCCAGGCATGATGGACAGCAGTTCTCTTCATGGCATCAGTTTGCCAGCAGCTTACCCGGGACTCCCTGGCCTTCCTCCTGTTCTTCTGCCTGGAATGAATGGTCCATCCTCCTTACCCGGATTTCCACAAAGTTCAAACAGTAAGTCTATCAGGGGATGATTTTTGCATTTTATTCCTTTGATCGTGGTGCTTAGTCACCACCTCCTTCCGAAGCACAGCCTGTCATGCGTTGGTGTCGTGCTGGTGAGGCTGGTGTGAGCAGCTAAAAGGTTCTCAGTGCGAGTCTCCAGCGTTGCTGTAGCCCGGACGCTATGTCTGATTTTGAATTTTATAAAAAGAAGAATTTTTTTTTAAAAAAAGAATTTTAATTGAAGTCTAGTTGATAGAAATGTTTTTAGTCGATATTAGGCTTCCGTGACAAAAGCAATAGGACAATAGCATTGTTACGTGGTTTGCTTGTTTTTTGAATAACTCTTTTAGGCAAAACTTGGTTTAGAACTTTTTTACACAATTTTTTTGGGATGCAAATATTTGAAGTGAGGTATAATGAAGCACAAAATAGTATGATCCGTTCATCGTGCGCTTGGTCCATCCCTTAGGCCAGACCAACCTGTTGTTGGGTTCAGAATAAATATGTGAAATAAAACGCTGCCCAGGACCCTCTGCTGTATTTCTGAATAACTGCCTGCTGAGGTGTGAAGGGTTTTGTTGGGGGTGATTTGTGATGTCAGCTCTGATCCAGAAACACTGTGTTACTGACGGGGTTCACTCTGGTTTCATTCTGGTTTTTGCTCGTGTTGGAAAGCACTGACGATAAGTTGCACTGAAGTTAGAGAAACAAGCTTTCTGCAGAATGGTTTGTTCAGTCCTCAAAGAACGAGTCTAATTTGTTTTCCTGCATTGGGCTCCACTGTTGCAGTCAGAGTTCATTGGGAGTGCAGAATGCAGACTGAAGCCCTCCTGTCCATCTTCTAACTGCACATTCAGTTAGAGAGATGAGATCCCCTCACCTCATTGTATCCATAATTCCACGTGCTGGTGATCTCCAAACTTTGATTTAGAAAGCAGCTCACTTTGCCAAGCAAGGTGGGAGCTTCATCACCACTGTTGTTAGACGTACTAAGACCGTGGATGTGTCCACTCTGCCACCCACTCTGCTTTGACTGATGGTGATCAAGCTGTTGTTTCCCTAAGTGGTGGTCAAAGCATCTTGTTGTTCTCTTCCTTGGATCAGAATGGCTGATTGCCCTCTTGCAATGATCAGTCCCTGGCTGAGTGCCCTCTTGCTTTTGTCAAGCAGTTGTTGGCACAGAGAGTGCATATAAAGGAAATATAAAGTTGCTGTATTTCCTTCCTAATGGCATTCAGTGCCCAGGTCCAGAAATGGCTGGTCGTTCTTCATTAAAATTGTAGATACGGTTTCTCCACGTAACTGCAGTAAACAGCTATGCTTAGGTTGACCTTCAGGTAAAACGGGTAAAACTCAGGCTTTGCCTTTACTCTGTCTATACAACTAAATGAAAGTTGCCTGGAAGGCTACTGTTATATCCTTTTACTTTCAAAACTGGGAAGTTCCCAGGCTGGGGGCTGCCCCTGGACCCGTGACAGCCTCTCACCCGTGCCCAGAATGATGCTGGTTGGCCTGGGCCGAACCAGTACCAGTGGCCTTTTGTGCTCTGCCACTCCACGGGCGGTTTAGTTTCAGTTTGGGGAGAAATGTCCCCCAGTGCTGTTCAGCTTGCTAGTGTCGGTGTAGCCTCAGAGTCAGTAAGCTGCCCTGTTAGTAATACAAAAGGGAGTATTTACAGGCAAACTGCTCCACAATAATTCCGTTTTCAGATTGTCTAATTTCCACCAAATATCGCTTCTTTGAGATAAATGTAGGTCTTTAGTACTGTAGCGTACACACCACTCTGCCAATGGAGATGGATTTTTAGCCCCTTTCATCTTGCATCTTTTTAAGGTTAATTAGCCCGTTGTGGGCAAAGCCCGCTGTGTAAATGAGCGGTAGAATATTGTTGTTAACTTTTTCTTCTGCCATATGCTAAATAGCCCCCACACCCCCTTTTTGTTGCTTGGCAAATACTCGCATGCATAAATCTCAATTCCCTAATGATACATAATGGAGCAGTCGTAGTGAATGGGAAAAAAGAAAAAGATTGTTTTAATCATTCATCATAAAAAAAAAAAAAAAACAGTAATATACTCAGATGTTCTCCAGTACATGCTCAACACTAGTATGTTTTGCACCTAATTAACCCATTTCTGTTTTCTTCTCTGCCCTGCTTTGTCTGATGGCTTGTATTTGATGCTCGGAATTGTTTGAGAAGTATCTATTTGGGAGCAGGGTTTTCTTTGGCCGCAGTTCTTCAGTCAGCGTGGATGTTCTCAGCCAGCAGGAATATTACTCTGCATCCTTCCTTGCAGGAAGGGTTTTCTGATGACTCACTATCCCATATTTCTAGTCTGCTCCTGGGGAACTCCACTGCAGGGGTGTCATTTCTTCTCTGCCAGATCCAGTCCCCAAAATGCGCTTCAGAAGAAGTCTTTCTGGGATCCTTTANCCTGGAGCTCCCTTCAGATCCTGGAAGGCTGCTCCAAGGTCTCCCCGGAGCCTTCTCTTCTCCAGGCTGAACAGCCCCAGCTCCCTCAGCCTGTCCTCCCAGCAGAGGGGCTCCAGCCCTCTGAGCATCTTCATGACCCCTTCCACCAGGTCCATGTCCTTCCTGTGCTGAGGACTCCAGGGCTGGACACAGGACTCCAGGAGGGGTCTCACCAGAGCGGAGGGGTAGATTCAAATCGCTGGCAACTTTGGTGAGGCCCATCCATTGTGCCCCATGTGTTTGTTTAAAGGACAATACCAACATTAATAAGATACTCCCTTTTGGGGAATATGCTGGCTGTTGGCTAAGGCAGGGAACCGGGGAAACTGCAATAGCAACCATCACGTTTAGGATTCTCATTTGTGTTTGTCTTTACTCCTGCCAGACAGGGAGATCAGCCTGAATTTCACTGGTTCCTGCAAGTTGAGGAGGGATTTCACTTTCCTGCCCTTGCATCTGGTATTGCTTAGGGGTTTCCCAAAAGGTACAAGCCCCAACAATTTTGCAAAATATTATTCCTTTTTGAAATGCAATATTTGCTTTTACAAAAGGTTTCAAATGGAGCACTTGAAAACAATGCTAAATCACAGAAGATGGAGAATTTCAAACTGCAGTTTATCTTCTTCATGCAGTGCTCAAACTGGACTTGCATTTACAAAGATAATTAGATTTGTCACAGTGAGATTCGTTTCTGAAGAAAAGGATCCATTCACTTTAAGTTCATTTACCTTGTTCTAAACCAAGGGGGGGTTGATGTCAGGATGCCTGCGTGGTTCTAGGATACGCTGCAGAACCCTCTCACCCCTGGGATGCCTCTCTCTAAGTAATGTAATTATACCATCTTGTGGGCATCAAATGCTGAGCAAGGGCTCAAGTTTGCTGCTATGTTTGCTCAGCAGAATTCCTAATACGGAGTCACTTGGTGGAATTTTAATTCGCACACAGGATATTAGTTCCGGCTCGTCTTTGTTTTTCAGGCCCCTTCCTATTTTCCTGGTGACTGTAGACAGAGGAGCTCACCCGCTGTTTTCAGCCGTTCTTAAAATTCACATCCTCCTTTCTTCTTATCTTTGTGTTTCCGCCTGTGATCCCTTGCAGAAAAGTAGTGCTTCATCTTGCTTCTAGCTATTAATACTGGTTCTCTGAACCTTTTAATGCCATCATCATTACCATAGGTTCTTTGCACATCACTTAAGCCTGGGCTGCCTTGAAGATTCACAGCAGCTTTTTCCAGGACTGCACACATCACTGGGTAATGTGTACTTAGTGGTTTTTGAAATCTTATAAAGAGGGGAATTTGATTCGGCAGCAATTACTTTCCTTATCATTAGGGCACTAAATTCCGTTCTCTGTTTGCTTTTGGCCCACTGCTAACGGTTTCATTTTTATATTTTTAGCCCTCTGATTCCTCCAAGAGAAAGAGAGGTCCCCCCTCTTTGATAGTCACTTAAAAGAGGTGGCAGAATTAGGATGGGTCTTCACGATTGGGGGATTTTCTGTTCTACAGCCCTGGTGTCTGGAAATGGAGCGTTAGTTTCATCAAGCTGGCTTCATTTGGTGTTGGAAACCCTCAGTTCCACACCTAGCTTCAATAAAACGGGTGGATGTCACTCTTCTCCTGCAGCCTGTATGGATATTCCTCCCAAACTGAATTCCAAAGAGTCTCCTGGAGAACCATAAAGATCTTGGCTGCCCTGGGCATCGTCGGTGTGAGCAGAGTGGAGACGAGACGACACGATGTGCAAGGGCTGAAGAAGGAGATGGGGAAACAAATTCTCAGGCAGCTGAGAGGCCCAGTGGCAAAGCTGGGGCAGCAGTTGGCACCAATTGCATCATTCGTGCATTTTCCACCTGCGGTATTTACCATTTAATGTGTTTTCAGCTGGTCTCCACACACCATTGCCTGTTGCTTCCCGTTGAAAGCGGAGGGGCGAGCGACAGCGCCTTCCATGCCATCGTGCAGTGACTGTGGCAATTACCCACTTTTTAATTATAACTGTTGTGACTCCTTTCCCTGCACTATCTAATCCGCCCTCACAATGCGGTTTAACTCCTTAGTGTTCCCCTGCCATTAAATAGCAGTAACGACACGGTGACAAACATTAAACGGCCTCTTTGTTAAATCTGATAATTATTCCCTTTGAATCCTAATTGCTTTATTCCTAAGTCATGCTAAGCACCTGGATATTGATGATTTAAACATCATTCTTTCTCACTCCATTAGTGCTTGCTGGTAGCTAATACCCACCTAACCCCCATTACGGAGCCCGCGTTTGTAGTCCTCGTCTCCGCGCTCCAGGAGGCTGTTCCCAGCGATGCTTTGCTCTTAGTCCTGTGTGCATCACACACCTCGCCTGCTCTTTTCTCCAGCAAACTACACTTGCCTGAAGAAATGACAATGGGTGTAATGTACGGCCTCTTACAGTTAGTTGCCTTTTCTGCCCGCTGCCGTCATTTAATTTCCCGGCCGGCTATACGTCTCACAGAAGTTGCTTTTTAATAGACTGTTACCAGCCACTGCACTATATCTAGTACTTGAAACGGAGAAAAAGATTCCTTCCATTAAGTTATGAGGCATCCTTCTTGTGTGCGCGCAGCCTCCAGACAGAGCCGCTCCATCCTGGGGCTGCTGGCTCTAATGAGGAGGAGGATGCCGTGCCTGCACGCTTCAAGTAAACCCAGAACGGCAGCTTCCCCCGTGTCAAAGTACTTTAGTGCTATTACACTTGTTTCCCAGCGAATGCCGCGCTGACCTGATTGTCATGGCGAAGAAAAGCTCCGCTCAGGCTCTCAGAAATGAAGATGCGAGCCGTGCGGTGTCCTGGTAATGAATAGCATTGTCCCGAGTGCTTCTTGGGTTGGGTGGTTTTGTTGGGTTTTTTTTTGAATGGTCATTTCCTGTTGATATTTACTTATTTAAACGTCTTCCTCTCCTTCCTATTATTGCCTTTTCCCCCAGCAATTTGGATAAAGATTCCTTTTTATTTGAGAGCTAATTACTTGTAGTGAGCACCATAATTACCAGGTTTCTTAGGTGAAGGATGTGTGGGTTCTATCATCCCAGAGGCACGATAAAAATTAGTTAAAATGAACAACAAAGTAGAGATCTCTCAAAGTATCAATTAGAGGGAAGCACTCTCGCTGTGCTTAATGCTTCTTTTCCAACCATCCGCTGCTGTGGAAGAAGGTGCAGGAGAAAGGAGAGTGCTGTCTCTGCCAGGTGAGAAGCTGGTGCTGCCCATGGAGCTGGGGGGGCTCCCGCTGCCCCTCGGGGCACTTTTCTGTAGGCAGAGGTCCCTGCATGACACCCTTTCCCCCATCACCACCAGTAGGGTCAGGATCACAACGCGAGTAGAAGCGGGTTTTGGCTGTAGGGTTGAGGTTTGAGGCTGCAAGACTCCCAGAGATGTACGGAAAAACCCTCTTAAAACGCGATTTACTACGGCACAGGTGAGAAATGCTGAATGTTACAGGACGTGTTTTGCCTCCTGCATTGACGACAGTCGTATTTTTGTTGTTTTCAGCTTTAACATCTCCTGGTGCAGGCATGCTTGGGTTTCCTACTTCAGCTACTTCGTCTCCTGC
>VZRU01021134.1:126504-144229 GCA_013398155.1 Pedionomus torquatus | reverse complement strand
GATAAGCCTGATGCCAGCAAGCAGGTGCAAAAAACCCCATTTAATATTGTAATAAAACTGCTGTGATGAGTTTCTTTCGCAGGCGCTTCCACACGGGCAGGGTTTGAATGGCTCCGGGTCACACTCTGCAGCCACCATTTGGCCCGTTTGTTGGAGAAATTGCCCCATTTCTCATCCTCCCTCCGAAATACACCTGGTCGGTTCCCCTCACCTGACTCTTCCCGTTTTAATTTCCATTTCTAATGGCAGTGGGGAGGCGTGTGCCCAGCAGATCGCTGCCCTTCCCCGGGGCTGGAAGGCTCTGGGAGCAGCCTCCAGAAACACGCTGCCCATTGTGGTTTATTGCTTAATTTTCCAGTCTTCTTTAAAAACCCCGTTCCAGTCACAGTGCATGAGCTATGCTGAATTATTCCCTTCATAACGCAGCTTGGAATAGACACACAGAGTCCGTTGTGAACAAGAAGTGATTTCTAATGCGAAGTTTCCATCAATTTATATAAACAAGCAGTAATGGCTAACTTTCTGGGTGAGATCATAGAACCACAGAATGGTAAGGGTAGGAGGGACCTTAAAGATCATAGAATCATAGAATGGTTAGAGTTGGAAAGGACCTTGAAGATCATCCAGTTCCAACCCCCCTGCCCTGGGCAGGGACACCTCCCACTAAAGCAGGTTGCTCCAAGCCCCATCCAGCCTGGCCTTGAACCCCTCCAGGGATGGGGCAGCCACAGCTTCTCGGGGCAACCTGGGCCAGGGTCTCACCACCCTCTATTTCCTAATATCCAATCTAAATCTCCCTTTTTCTAGTTTAAAACCCTTCCCCCTTGTCCTGTCCCTCCACTCCCTGACCAAGAGTCCCTCTCCAGCTCTCCTGGAGCTCCCTTCAGATCCTGGAAGGCTGCTCCAAGGTCTCCCCGGAGCCTTCTCTTCTCCAGGCTGAGCAGCCCCAGCTCCCTCAGCCTGTCCTCAGCCTGCTGGGCAGTACTGCTGAGATATTCCTCCCCTCATCACGAAAGGTGAGGTTTCCTTTCCCAGCAGTGGGGGCTCTCAGAAAGAGCTCTTCATGCCCCACCGACAGCCCAGCAAGCACCAGAGCCAGCAGTACCAGCACCTGAGCACAGCATTGCACACTCAGAAATCAAATACAGATTTATTGCTGGGTCCTCAGAAGAGGCTGTTGAGAGTCTGGAGAGGTCAACTGATTCCTTCGTGTGCCTGGCCCTTTGTGCCAGGGCAAGGAGCTCTAAACACTGGTTAACATATTATCTTTTGCTTTAGCCACGATCCCATGCTCTTCCCTAAATGAGTTTTAAAAATCAATTTGGCCACAAATGAAAAGTTCCCTAACTAATTTGCAGTTGTATATTGTAATCATATCTGCTCCTCCACTACAGTTGTGTGGATAAAGCAACCTCCACTGGTGCAGTGCTCTTGACTGTCAGTCTTTAGTGTCTCCAGCTTAGAGAAATTCATTAACACCGAGTCCCCAAACTAATATTTCACAGGATGCTCTTAATAACCTCTGTTGCCGTGCAGGAGAAAGGATAAAAACAACATCGAGTAAATCCTCAAACCCCACACTGCAAACAGCTACTGCATCCTGGCAGAAAAGTCTGATGATGATAATGTCTTATCGTGAGCCTTTCACATTGTAAAGGCAGCTTTGAACAGTGGGAAAAGCCCTGCTATGGCTCATCGTTGATTAAAATTGAGAATTATCAGAGCAGCCTCCCAACTCTGAAGCGTCCCGGCCGTGCACGGCTTCCTCGGGCCCTCCCAGCTCCGCCACACAGATTTATTTTCAGAGGGACAGGGGTGGTGATGGGCAGGAGAAACAAGAGGTTTGCCCACTCCGTCCTCGTGATGCTGCTGCCCAGCAGGATAGGTGGGATTTGTTCATCGTTACCGGACTCTTCAACACTCAGTGTCATTTTTAGGGACAAGAGCATAGAATCCTTTGACATTTTTCATTTTTATTGATCATAGAATCACAGAATGGTTAGAGTTGGAAAAGACCTTGAAGATCATGGAGTTCCAACCCCCCTGCCCTGGGCAGGGACACCTCCCACCACACCAGGTTGCTCCAAGCCCCATCCAGCCTGGCCTTATATCCTTCTTCTGATTCCTGGAGGCAGAGACATTCGGGGTGGGAATGGTGTAGTGCAGGGGTGCACGTGTCACTGTGACAGTGGAAACAGAAATGGAATCCAGTGCTCTCATTCCACCGCTGAAAGTCTGGTAAAATTTTCACACTTGGACCTTTCCTCGACAGATGAAACACCCCGAGAGGGAGCTGGCGTTCCCCTGGCACTCAAAGACTTGCTGGCCCAGAGGCTGCACTTGGGGCAATACTGTAGGACCTGAAAATGTTATAAATTCCAGAATTAGGATAATGCCTGGTTGAAAGTGCTGCTTCTGCGAATGAAAGGCACGGGCTCACCCTGTCACCATCCTCGGCCGTGCTGGGCTGGGCGTGCGGGGAAAGCAGAAAAACTCGCTGCATTTTTCTCAGAAGAAACCTCCCAGTTGGTGGATGATACAGCAAAGGGCTCGGTACCCCCATACCCGAGGACCACAGATGTGCTATGGAGCAGTTCTGGAACCATTTCAGGAATAAACCTCCTCCTGCCTCTGTCTGGGTGGAGCAAACACTGGATTTTGGTGGCCGAGGGCTGTAAGGTTCGTTTGGAGTGGCCGTAGACACAGCACGCTCGTTTGGGGTTGATAACCATTTTCAAAAGCCTCATCAAAATAATATTGAAGTTGCAAAGTTAGGAACCCAGGCCAGAGTTATTTTTCCCCTTTTTTCTGGGTAAATGTCAGCGTGGCCTCAAGCCCCAGGGAGCCCCTGGCGCTGCGGTGGGCAGGGAGGCAGCCAGCCCTGCCGCCCCCCACGGCATCTCCTGAAACTCCCAATTCTGAGACGCTGCCTCCGGTTGGGTACCCAAAACTGTCGGGCAGGTAGCAGTTTGATTTTAATTCAGTGTTAACTGTCTGTAAAATGGGAATATTAATAATCCCATTAATCCTCATTAATACTAATGCTTGCCGTGTCGCTGGGACGTCACGAAGATTAAATCTCACCGCTCCCAACACACTTACGTGCCGTGGGGGTGGTTCTGCAGAAACTCGAGAGAAGAAATTAATAATGTGGAAAGAAGTAATTCCAAGTTTAAATGTTAGATAATCATTACTAATTTCTAGGCTGCAGAGTGAGAATAAAAATAAATACCTACCAACTGACTTAATTCAGGGAACGAGCCTCTGGTCGTGTGAATTGAGTCAAGTCGTTCCAAACTGGCTGAGTGTGGTTTTGTGTTCGGTGTCGGCAGAGAACCATTTTCCTGAGTGAAAATAGTACGTGATGGGATAACAAGAGGCATCTCTGGGTGCGTGGAGACCTGCGGCTGGGTCAGGAGGAATCACAGAATCACAGAATTACCTAGGTTGGAAGGGACCTTTTAAGATCATCTAGTCCAACCAATGGAAAAAAAAAATAAAAAAAAAAAGCAACCCAAACCCAAACAAACAAAAAAAATCACACAAAAAAAGCCAACAACTCGTCATCAAATGAGTCCCAGAGCTGGTAGAAGAAATGTGTCTGAGTTGAGCATGATGCTTGGACAGGGCACCTGGGGGTCACCTCCCTGGTGGGTCCCCCATCCTTCTTCTGACCCTCCTGCGCTGATACGTCCTCCTCCTCCTCCACCCATGGAGAGCAGAGCCCAAAGGAAAGCAGACACTTTCCCCACAGGTCAACAAGTGCAGAGACCAGATCCCCCTCTGCCCCACCTCCACCCAGGAGCTGGAGAGCATCACTGATGGCGAGGGGCAGCCAGAGCAGGGCAGGATCAAATGAACTGGTGAGATGCGTCACACGAACTGGCACCATTCACCCTCCAGCTTCTGAGAGCAGTTGTTCGGGAGAAATGTGGGGACTTGTAGAAAGTCATCAGCAGAAGATTCCAGAAAATATAAAAAAGTGAGCTTAACTTTTGACCTGAATAAAGTCTGGAATCAGCACATTAAAAAAAAAAAAAAAAAAAAAAGGAGGAGAATCTCCTAAACAATCAAGTGGCAATGGATGATAAACGAGCAACATTAATTTTTAAAGCAGGCATTATGAAAGACCGGTCTAATTTCCTTCCCTGAGAAGGTAACTCGCCTCCCAGGAAAGGTCAGGCAGCAGATGGGAGCCGCATCCTGACGTTAGAGTGATGTTCACACAGTCAGTCCGGGCTCTCTTTTCCCAAAATTAGGGAGCGACAGCCCAGATCAGATTGCTATGAGGTGGGGACGCAGCTGGTTAAAGAGAATACCGAAGGAATGGTTGTCAATAATTCACTGTCTGGTGGGAAGGACGTATCAAACCGGTCTGTCATGATTCCAGAAGGATTTAATAGGGATTTCAATAGATGAATTAGGTGATAAACTGGAGAATACATCTATATAATTTGCAGGTGACATCAGAGTGCAAGTACTCGGGACAGCAGGCTTCAGAGGCAAAATGATGGATTTCAGAAGCCGCCTGGGATCAATAAGATGAAATTCAATAAGGACAGTGCAAGGCGGCGGTCTTAGGGAGAAATCAAATACACAAATGAGTGGAAACTACATGGGCAGCAGTGCTGCCGAAGAGCTACGGTGGGCCCTGTGCTAAACCCGAGACAGCAGCATAAATACCGCAGGAGAAGGGCAGGTGTCATCTGGAGGTGCAGGACCTGGGCTGGAAGAGGTTTGGAGCTGTTTGGCTTTACCCGTCCCTGACGGATGCCCAATTTGGGGAAGAATAATTTGGGAAAAAAAAGTTTTAGACAAGGCAAAGAAAGCTCAAAGGAGAAGAAAAATGAAATGCATAAAAATAAATAGTAGTTGGAAATAAAACACACAATAAAAATGTGAAAGATTTCCTACCTGCAGGTGGCCAATCAGAGCAGGTTAAAACAAATTTTCAGGCGTTCACAGAGTTGTCAGAAGGAGGACTCAAAGGGCAGGGCCAAGTGTTTAGGAGAACCTCCCAGCAAGGAGGTTGAGAGCAGGAGGTTTCTCTCCAGTGGGCAGAGAAGAGCCCGAGCAGGTCACCAGGGGAGACCCCTGCCATAAGGTACCACACAGGTGCCTGGGGAGGGACCCTGNAGAACTTGTTGGCTGTGAGGGTGGTGAGAGCCTGGCCCAGGTTGCCCCGAGAAGCTGTGGCTGCCCCATCCCTGGAGGGGTTCAAGGCCAGGCTGGATGGGGCTTGGAGCCACCTGGGGTGGTGGGAGGTGTCCCTGCCCAGGGCAGGGGGTTGGAACTGGATGATCTTCAAGGTCCCTTCCCACCCAAACCATTCTGTGATTCTACGAATGCGAGACTGACATGTTCCAGAGATGTCTCCAATATTCTTGATCTCTTTAAACAGGCTGAGTTGTTGATTGATTCTGTTCCTTTCAGCCCCATTTTTAAGACGTCATTTGACAAGGTACAAAAGTTTTTCCTAGGAACCACGGGCTGATGCTGATTTTCTAGTCCCCCTGACGGTCAAAAGGTTTGACTTTCAGCTCCCCAACTCCCGGCAGCATCCTTGAGGTGCTGTGATGATGTTTGCTATCCCCAGGTGAGGGGCAGCGGGATTCGACTGCTTCGGTGTCGAAATCCCATGGGTGGTGGGTCCCCAGGGGTGATGTGAACCTTCCCGTGGGGCTCTGTGGGGTGGCGATATGGATGAAGGGAAGGGGAAGGTGATGTGAATGGCCGTGGACACGGTGAAATCACACGTTCACGTGGTGGTGGGTGAGAGTGGACATGTCCTGGGGAGTTAAGGACGACGAATTGCTTCTCAGGTACTTAGAGTGCAGAGTGAGCAGAGAGCTGTGGTTGGGGTTCAAGGGAGGGGGAGTGGTGCAGGCAGAGAACCGTCAAGGGGAATTATTTGAATATCTCTACTGGGAATGCAGAGTAAATCTGCCAGCCCTGCTGGGGAAAAGCCAACCTGTCGAATTCTCCAGAAGGAGAAATGCACAGTTACAGGCAAACACCGTCGATGACTGATCTTTTATGCACTTTGTGTGATAGCAGGAGTGGCAACAAGTATATGGATGTTTGTCTGGGAACAACTTCCAATATTCTCATTTTGCCTGCGAGATTGTGGTGTTTCCCTCATTTCTGTTCTGGATTTGTTTTTCTCGGTACTTTGTACGTTGCGTAAAATACTTCAGTGAAAAACCCTCCGCCCACTCATGTTTTAATTCATCTTTAAAGTCTGCGGGTACCCAGTTTCTGGCGTTTAGCTGTTCCTCGCTCTGTGTCCCCTGGTTCTGTTCCAGCCCGCACACCCCGAGCAGCAGCCTCTCCGTGGGATGGGAAATGGACTGTTACCTTACCCTGCTTTGCTGGCTTGGTTTTCTATGATCTTCTGTTGGGTTTAAATCGAAGCGTGTAGTATTTGGCTCATTGTCTGAAAAGGGGAATAGCGGGGGTTGTGAGGGAATAATGAGTGTATGTCCTATAATAACTAGCAACTTATTGACACCTTCTGGAGAAATGAGGACAGTGTAGCTCCTCTCTAGTGGCACAGGAGGAATGGATTTTGAATATTTTAGGCAGACAGTAGTGACTAGGAGGGAGAATGCTCGTAGGGAACAGGTCCAGCCGTCGCTCCTCGCGCTGCACTTATCGGGGGACCAGAGAGATGCAGGGAGAGGTCTCCAGAAGCTTCCTCTGGCTCCTGAGGTTTTTGAAGCCTTCTGACTGCTTTATGCAAATTTATTCAGCACTTCAGCTGACAAATGTACACCCTGTTCCCCCCAGTTGTCCCTTTCTTACCTTACATAAATTTCTTCATCTCTTTTCCTAGTGATCATTCCCTGGAAGTGCCGGTGTATAAAATTAATACGGTGGAGTCAGTTTTTCTAAGACTAGATTAAACATTGTATTATTTTGATCTTTGCTCATTTTCATAGTTTTAATCAGTCATCTTTTTTTGGGTGGTACCTATTTCCTGTTACAATATACCATTAAAATCACATTATAGCCCAGGTGAGGATGTACTAAATGTCTGAATCCACGAAATTGGAAAGGCTCTTCAAGAACAACCTTTGAGCATAAACTCGATTCACATTTTTAATGAATTAGGGTAACTTCATTAATCAAACATCGTCACTGCTTCTGCAGGCAAGGATTTTGTGTCTGTGTGTGAGGTCAGGCTTCCCGGGATCCTTCCTGAGACTGGCGTCAGTTCTCGTGCAGAAGCCGTTGCACGGGCAGGACGTGGGTCTCGGTACCGGGCAGAGGGTTGGGGCTGCTGGGGTGTGCGGGAGGATCTGGAGCAGAGAAGAATCCCTCCTAGGATCAAAATGGAAAGTAAATTCAATGTAATTTGCCTAGGAAATAATTAAAGAAATCACATATTTAGCGGTCTGTAAGACACACAGAAAAAAAAATCCCTGATTTTTCAGAGTACTTTGATTTTGATACCAGTGGGCGCTAAATTAGCTTAAACAGAGCAGCTAAAATAGAATATTGTCTGTGGCTCAGACCTTTTACCCAGACAGCAATCAGTCACCAACTGGGAAGACTTTAGTTTGAGCCAGTGGGTTACTGCCTCTTTTATTGTCCTTTTTTTTTTCTGTTGTTACATTTACATGATTAAATCCTTAGCAGAGGTTTGATTGAAAACCGCTGCTTGCTGAAGGCAGTTTGTGATATGTCTGAAAGCTTTTCCAAATGAACTCATTCTCCTTTTTTTCTCTAACCAGAGTCGGGGCTACTCTGCCAGTCCGTGCTTGGGTTGGGTGAGGGGTCCCCTCTGAGGCTGGAGCGCATCCCTCCCCCCCTGCACAGGGCACTGCTCTATTCTGTTATAGGACATGAATCATTCCAGGACTTTAGGGCCAGCAGAAATGGGCTCTTCTCATTTCATAGAATCATAGACTGGTTAGAGTTGGAAGGGACCTTCAAGATCATCGTGTTCCAGCCCCCCTGCCCTGGGCAGGGACACCTCCCACCACACCAGGTTGCTCCAAGCCCCATCCAGCCTGGCCTTGAACCCCTCCAGGGATGGGGCAGCCACAGCTTCTCTGGGCAACCTCTTCCAGTGCCTCACCACCCTCACAGTAAAGAATTTCTTCCTAATATCCAATCTAAATCTCCCCTCTTCCAATTCAAAACCCCTCCCCCTTGTCCTGTCCCTCCCCTCCCTGACCAAGAGTCCCTCTCCAGCTCTCCTGGAGCTCCCTTCAGATCCTGGAAGGCTGCTCCAAGGTCTCCTTTAAAGGTTTCCTTTAATTCCAGTTTTTCATGCCACAGAGTCCTAACACTGCACCATCCCGTTTCACTTCTGTCCATAGCAAGGATCAGTCAGGGTTTTGGGGTCTGTTTGTGTTTTCTTTTTTTAAATCAAGTGATTTGCTTTTCATTTTAACCAATTTCAGTGGTGCTTAAAAAAGTTAAGAAGAAAAATTAGACAGTCAATGAAAAAACCAGCTGATTACTCTTAGCTTGCTGAAATTGTGGTTAAAAAAACCCACCACCCAGATGTGCTTGAGTTACAGGCAGATGTATTCAGCCGAAGTGAGCAGAGAGAAAAAGATGGAAAGCTTTGAGAGAAGAATAAAATATTGCTAGATTTTCGGTTCAGTAAGCTTTTTCTGATTTAAAACCAGATTTTTGCAAATGAATTAACAGAAATGGCAATTTTACTTTCTACGTTTCTTCTGCTTTACAAAAAGCATCAAACCCCTGATAACAAATCCATCTCGAGGCAAAGAATATGGCTTTTCTATTTCTGTATTTTCTCAGTGATAAATTGAGTACAGTAATGAAAAAACGTAGGAGAGTGATGAAAGGGCTGCAGAGAGAACAAGTGCTCGTCCTCTCCCTCCTCTCTGCATTTACCAAGTGAACAATATGAGTCACAGAAAATAGGGAATATCTATGCCATCAGAAATTGAAGAATGATTATCTGCAGAGGCTCTGCTGCTTCATTGATGGAAAAAATGGTTGCATGACAAAATAACTGCGGGTAAGAGATGAAGACCCTTCGATTGGCTTGGAAGAAAGCAAGCTGTTGTGTTCACCTTGCAAAGGACTTTCAGCATCGTAACAAACTGCCCATCAGCCTTCCTTCGGAGCCGGCTCTGGCGGGGGGGGAGGCTGGGGGTCTCAGCTGCCCCCCTCCTGCAGGGACGCTGGGGTTCAGGCCGAGGGGCTCCTTCCAGGAGCACCACCCCTGGAGACTCTTCTCCATCCCTCCTTGGGAAGTGATGCTGCCACAAGGAGAGCGGGAGAAGGCCAGGATTTCTGTGTCGAGACGAGAGGTTTAGGAAAAATCTGGCAGACGTGAGTCCAGCCTTCAACCACCCCGTGTCCCCCCCAGGAGACCCTCCTGCCCCTGCAGCTCCAGGTGGAGGAAACACGGCAGCCAAAACAGACGCAATTCTTGCTTATGCAATTTTTTGTTTGATTTTTTCCTCCCAGTTGTGCATTAGCAGGTTCCCGTGGCAATTTGGGCCTTTTTTCTGTAACTTAAAAGTCGGTCTGAAATAAATTGATAAGAGACAACACCCGATAATAAATTTCTAGTTAAAAGGTAAGGGCTATTACATTAGCTTATACAGATTATGGCTATACTGCTGGTGATAGGGAAGAGGAAAAGAGATTAATCAAAAACTTGCAGAAGTACTACTTCCATGGGGTTTGCCTCACGCTTTAGCACTGACACGAATTGGAAATAAATGATGAGTCAAGATATAGCCATTTTTCTTCCCAACCCACCCCTAATTTATTTTATCAGAACCCAAGTGCCGATGCTCCTCCGTGCACAAGACAGAGTGTGTTTAATAAGCAAGAGGTGGGGACCTTTAGGCAATGCTCCTCAATCAAACTGCTGTTAAGGAACTAATCATGTAAATGCAAAAAAGGAATAATAAAAAAAAAAGGCTCAGTTTTCCCAGTTGGTGACTGATTGCCACGTGAATGGAGATTTGTGCCGCAGCGGTGCAGGCTGTTATCTGCTGCTTTGTACCATTGACTGGTTTAAAACCTGTATTAGCTGTACTCTAAAGGTCATACATGTTTTGGGGGTATTTTACAACTCACCAAATATGGAGCTCACGTTACTGAATTTTATTAGACCTTAAAATGTCTGTGGGTGATCTTTGTGCAATACTTGATTCCAGGGAGGGGGGTTCAGCTGGACACCAAACGGTGTTGGGTGGAGAGTCACCTGAGGGTTACCTGCCTTTTTCTGCATTCATCGACACTGAAGTTGATGGTGGTGGGTGCAGGAGGGAGGGGGGTCCCTGGACGCTCACTTTCTGAGGCCATCCCATGGTTATTCAAGGTTATTCATGGTTATCTCGTGGCCATCCCATGGGTATTCAAGGTGAGGCTTGATGAAGCCCTGGACAACCTGGGCTAGTTGAGGGTGTCCCTGCAACTGTGGGGAGGTGGGACTGGATGGCCTTTGGAGGTCCCTTCCAGCCTGGAGGATTCTATGATTCTATGATTTATCACACCTGTGAGCTGCCCTTGGAGAGACACCAACAACACATGCCTGAAATGCCCCAGGGAATGCAAATTCCTCCTCTTCCTCCTGCCAGCTCCTTTCAGCATCCCCAGGGGGTGAGGTGCTGTTGTGATTTGATCTGGACTGGCTCCTGCTGTGGGCACGGTTCAAGGCTGGCACGGAATCACGTTTCATAGGCATTAGGGTTTAGGAGCAGTAAAATGTTGCTGGGCACGTGGACAATTAACGGGTTCCATAGATGAATGTGGCTTGAATATTCTGAACTTTTATTTTGCTATAATTTGCAATTTCCACTTATCCTGGTTTTCAGGGAGTTTCCTTACCCCCTGAAAAAAACCTTATTTGCTCTTGCCTCAACCTGGGAATTTGGGATGGGACTTCATCCACCACGAAGGGTTTCTTCCCTGAAATCCAGACCCATTCAAATTCAGCGATTGAAGTTTTGTTTTAAACTCAATAAACTGCATATGAACTTCAGTCTTTGCTGGGCCAGAACCCAAGCTCCCTCCTTTCAGGGCGAGCAGCCCCAGCCCTCCCAGCCTCTCCTGGAAGCAGGGATGCTCCAGCGCCTTCATCACCTGCCTGGGCCTCTCCTGGACTCACTCTTCTCTTTTCCAGGAGACCCAGCCCTGGAGCCAGAGCTCCCGATGTGTTTCTCCAGGGCTTAGCAGAAGAAAATGTGATATTTTGTGTGTGGCAGCCCTAATGCATTCTGAAAAAGAAAAGAAAAAAAGGGGGAAAAAAAAGAAGTATGTAAAAGTGGAGCAGTGTGCTAAAAAGCACAATTATCTTTTTTATGATAGGTATTATGGTGCAATATGTTCAACTATAAAACCCATTTTGTTGGATTTTTTTTCCTTTTTACTTTAAAATAAGTTATTTTAGATGTGGTGTTTAGAGGTGGGGGGAGGGATCAAAATTGTTTACAGGTCTGAGGAGGAAAACGCTGTACCTTTGCCAGAGGGGAGGAGGATTTATGTAGCTGTAAATAATTGAAAAATCTTGACAAAATTAAGAGCTTTTTGAGGCAGTGAAATAGGTCCTCGCCTCTTGGAGCACTGGAAGCAGACCGATTGATGGTGGCTTATGAATTTTGCATCGTAACGCTCTGCCTTCCATTAACTCGAGCAGCCCGCGCCGCTTTCGGGGGGCTCTTCTCCATCCCCCCGTCTGCAGCGCGGGGGCACGGGTGCCTGGTGCCTTCCCCCTTCTCCAGGAAGCCTCTCCCAGAGCACAAGGGAGCGGGGCTGGATTTACAGCTGGGATGGGGGGTCAAGAACAAGGGGTGATGCTTGGCCAGCGCCAACCCACCTCCCTGGCTAATTAGCCCCGGGGCTGGATTAGCAGCTTTTAAGTGCTGCGCGGGCTATCGGCCAGCGTAATCTCCTGGAAATAAGTTACATCTGCTTCTGCTAATTAATACACCTCGCAGTGGCCGCGGCCGTTTGCGTTTGGCAATGTTAGGACTGGTTTGCTGCTCGGCCATGGGTATTGATGAGCTCCACAGATGGTGGGGTGACCAGCTGGAGCCCCCGCTGCCGTTCCCTTTCCCCAGCCGCATACGGTTCAAACCAATTACTTATTCCTAATAACTACATTGCAACTTTTTTTTTTTCCCCTCATAAAAACTTTCCCTTTATTAACTGTCCTTTTCCTTCTCTCTTTTTCTTCTTCCACATTTGTGTGTTAGGGTGGTCTCTGGCTATTGAGTCACAAGTTGCTTCCTCCTTCTGATTAAAATGGCAAGAGTAGGGCAAGGAAAGAATATGAAATCATGTTTTTATTTTTTTCTACAAGAAATCTTCATGCAAGGCCATGTGCTAAAATCTATGAAAACTTTTGGAAAACAGACTCATTTGTAAAGGGGAAGGTTTTCCAGATGCTGGGAGATCTGATGATTGTGAACTGAAAAGTCGTATAGATTCTCAATTAGTGGCAAATGGAGTTCGTCACTGGTTTTAATAACCCTCATAAGCACATTTTAATTTTTCTACGTGTTTCTCATAAAAACTAATTATTATGTCCAAGCCATAAAAAGAAGAACAATAATCTATTTCTTATGTCATGTTAGTGATTTCTAGCTATTATACAGGCTAATGAAATCAATATGCATATTAGGAAAGCAAAGCAATAAATTACTCTGTCTGCAGAGAGGAAACAGGGCCACGTATTCAGCATCTAGAGCTGGGGGACCACCCGGGGGCACGGGGGTCCCCAACCTCTTGTGCCAGCGGTGTGGGGTTTGGAGGTGGAGCTGGTGGTGACCCCCCTGGGGCAATGCAGTCCTTTTGCCTGCTGAGGGCAAGTCGTCCCCTTCTCAAAGCAGGGGAAGCCTTGGCTGGATGTACTGCTGGTCCTTTCTGGGCTGCCAGCGCGCACTGATGGCTCAGGTGGAGCATCTCCTCCAGGAGCTTCTCCTCAGGGCTGCTCTCCAGCCACTCTCTGCCCAACCTGGGTTTGTGCCTGGGATTGTCGCGTCCCGGGTGCAGGACCCTGCCCTTGGCTTGGTTGAAGCTCCCAGCCAGTCTCGTGCAGGTTCTTGTGGGATCCTTCCTGATGGCAAACGCCTCACACCTCCGTCTGATTTGACTTCGAGGCCTCGAGGCTCGGACCGCAGGAGGTTGTCACCTACGGGCTGCTCTGGAGCTGCTGGGCTGGTTCCATGGGTGGCACCTCGGAGGCGTCGGGGTGGCGTGGGATCACTCTGCTTGTTATTCACCTTGTCGTTAGCATTGCACAGCAGTTTGTAGAGAAGAGCTCTCCATCAAGGCTTGCCTGAACTTCATCCTCACGCCGCTTCTTCTAATTGCTTTCAGAAACAGAGAGAAATTTATTTCTCTCCGTTATAAACAGCCCAAGAGAAAATAAACCTGTGTCCCTCGTGCCAGACTCCATTGGTATGCGCTCCTAATAAAGGTGATTAATTCATTTAACGCCGTAGTGGATATAAGCTTCCGTGAATATTTAAGCAAAACTCTGTGCAAACCAACCAGGTAAACAGCTTTTTCGAGTACGTTCCCCGGGTTTTCACTATCCTCTAATATTGACAAATTGCTTATTAAAGTGGAGTGCAAGGACTATTCGCAATGAGGGAGAAAGGAAATAATGGAAAATGCTGAAATTTTCCTCTTACTGCTCATTTACAGAAACCTTTTGGAGAATGCATTTGTCCTGGCACGTGAAGGATGGGGATGGTGGGGATTTCAAACTGCCTCAGGAGGGGTTTGCACCTTGGGCACACACTAACCCTGGGGGTGTCGCAGCGTGAGCCTGAATTACAATTTGTTCCTCCATGGTCCTCTTTTCCTCTGGATTTTTCTCTCAATTAATCAAATTTAAGTAGACCAACGTCGTACACTGCTTTCTGAACAGCAAATGAAGCTTTACAGAAATGTAAATCTTTTCCCAAAATATTTAGCATTACTTTAAATTTCATCAGCAAACCGAAAAAAGAATAATTTTTTTCATTTTTTTTTTAGATAACCAAGATCTTTGGCTTTGATTTTGATTTATTTTGCCTCCCACAAAATGACCAAAGTCTCAAAGGTGTTTAGTATTTGATGTGGCCGGGGCAAGGTTTCATTTGAAATTTGCAAATGAGTAATTGGTCCCAAATCACTGCAAATAATTAATTGGAAGATGACACCATCAGCTGGATTCCCCCGTTGGGACAGCCCCCGTGCCCCGGGCTGCTGGCTCAGTCCCTGCTGCCCCAAAGTTGGGAGCTTTGATAAANCAGGCTGAACAGCCCCAGCTCCCTCAGCCTGTCCTCACAGCAGAGGGGCTCCAGCCCTCCCAGCATCTTGGTGCCCCTCCGCTGGACCCGTTCCACCAGGTCCATGTCCTTTCTGTGTTGAGGACTCCAAGCAGACAGACAGCAGACAGTTGTGATCACCTCCTCTGTTGAATTCCTACAAACAGCCTGGATACCTGGTCCTAAGTGGGAAGTTATTAATTTAAAAACATCTCAAGGAAAAGTGTCAAATTTTCATTTTGGATCCTTGCACTGAATTTACTTGGGATTTTCATTTCTCTTTCATCCTGACTTGTTATCGTGTTCCTTATGCATGTTTTTAATCCATACACTGCGGAAATGTTTATTCATTGCTATATTTAATGTTGTTTTTTTTCTGACCTTCACGGTTGCCATGTGGGATGGGTGAAAGACGGTAGTTGTTGAAGTGGAGAGTAGCTCTGCGGTGGATTTGATCTGCGCTGGGAGCTCGGCGCAGCAGATAATAAAAGCTAAACCTGCTCACAGATCAGAGTTTTTGGAGGTGTCGTAAGAAGCGTGCACACAAAATAAACATTTTTTAATTCTTATTAAATATTAACTTTCTGTAGTGATTATGCGTATATATTCTAGTCATAATTAATAAATTCTACTGATTTTAGTGATCTGAATGTAATGATCCCTAACAGTCAGTAAATAGCAGAAAGATTAGCAGCCTACCAGCACACCAGAAATCATTATTTGTCTTAAACTGTGAGGTTCCAGAAACACTTACTGTAGGAGCCAATTTCTGCCACGGGACAGAAAGACCTTCCTTCCTCGGAAATCATTAATAAAAATGAAATCCACTATTTTTCCCGAGTACCAGATGATGTTGTAGCATTTCTGTGATTTTTCAGGATTATGCTGTACCGGAGGGCCCTACTTCTCTGCTCTTGTGTTATTTTAGTTAATGAACGGCTTGTACCCCTTTATTTTCTAATTGTATTTTGGAAATGCGGCAATGATGCCTCCTGCTCAGTGTCACTGTGATAAGACTTACAAACAGCTTCTACTGGATTTTATTCCATTACCCCATGGGAGAATGAGACATATAAAGAAATAACATATTTCTTTAGAAAGAAAGTTCCATTCTGCAGTCCCGAGTCCCTGCCTTCATGGCCGGGACCCTGAGTTCCCTTGCTCCCTGTGGAACAGCACGAGAAGCAGAGCATTCCCTCAAGGGCAGGCCATTTCATGCTTCCCATCATTTTCCATCCATGTGGAACTCTGTTCTCTTGTGCCCAGATGTATAAATAGTACAGAAAATGGAGTTCAGTGCAGAATTCTGCTGATAAAATGAAAGAGAGAGAGAGAAAAAAAAATCTAGCTTATTTTTTCTTAGCCATGTTGCTACTGCAAGCCTGAAACTGAAATAAATGTGTTTTAGTCTTCAGATATGACTCTCCAAGTCCACGTGGAGTAGAGGGACGCGGGTTAGAGTCAGTGCTGGGTTAATGATTGGACTTGATCTTAAAAGTGATTCTATGACTCCATTCTATATAATAGGTATCATTATTTTTAAAAGTACAAGAAACCTTTAATTTCATCTTCTTCCCAACTGACATGATGAGCGAGCTCAACCTTCTCTTAAACAAGAGCATCCGTCATTAGCAGTTTAGTGGGAACTCGTTAACGCTACCTGTCCTGCGGGAGACCGAGGAAATTGCTGCTTTCTTACTCCTGAGCTTCTGCAAGGGGGATGGAAATTGGGGCGGCCACACCTGAAGAAGGGGTTTGCATGGCTGATTTTCCAGTGAGTGGGTGTGTTTCTGTTGGCAAGGGCAGTGTGGCTATCCCAGCTCCCCGTTACAGCTTCCTCCTTGTTTCCTTCCAGTTTCCCCCAAGATATTCCGCATCTCCAGTGACATCGTGGTGAACGAGGGAAGCAACGTGACGCTGGTGTGCCTGGCCACGGGGAAGCCAGAGCCTTCCATCTCCTGGAGGCACATCTCTCCCTCCGGTAAGTACCGCTGCCGCCCGGAGCTTTCTGCTATAAATATGTATATGTGTAATATTGGCGTAACGTGGGAATGTAGAAATAAAGGCGCCTTAAATTTCGGTATATTTTGAAGCTCATTTTAACAGGCTGCAGGCATCAAACAATTCCAATTAAAAGCAAAACAAGGAAGTAATCAAGAGCACACAGAGCTCTCTTGGCGCAGGAGTGGGAGTTAAAAACATTAACACATCGTCCAAAAATCGAACGAGTATTCCATGATATAGCATGGTTTATTAGAATGGTTTTATTGACCAAATTAAATGATACATATGAAAAACTGCAAGCAAAACGGCACCTAAAAGCATAGTTTCTACATATTATTTCCCTTTATACTTTTAGTTCTTCGTAAGATATTTAAAGGAGCATTTTGGCTGAGTTTGCGGGCACCTCTGCGCTGGCTGGGTGGTGGGAGCAGAGCGGGGTCTGCCCGGCTGGGAGCGGGGAGCCCCCCTGCCCCAACTCCAGCTTCTGGCTCTGCAAATCCTGCTGGGCTCTGTGTTCCTGAGGGGAAATAACTCCCTGTTCCCACTGCTGCTGGCGAGACTGGTCCTGTACTGGTGCTTTCACAGGGGCTCTACAGCGGTAATTGATTTTGCAGTGAAGGTCTTTCTGTTTTGCTCGCACAACTTCGATGAAATCCGTGTAATTGCAGGGAAGAAGGGTTTCATGGGCTGTCACAGCCTACCCGGCCTCTCTGAATCCCGAGGAACAGTTTGCTTTACGAGGCAAGATCTGAGGGGAAAAAAAAACCCACCAACTTTTGACCTTTAAGACAATGACGATGAATTTTGCTTGAAGTGTCCATCAAGGGACTCGGGGAAAAAAAATTCAGTCGTAGCAGAAAATGGATTTTAACTAAATGTCAAATAAAATTTTATTGGAAACCGTGGTGATACTTTAGAGTAATAGCTTAAAGCGTTAGATTGTCTACAGAAAGGAGCTGTAACAATTTTCCTGGAGAGGAAAAAAAAGCAGAAAAGGAAAATGAGTGCACTCTAGCTGCAGAAGGGGCCTGAGGAGGAATTACATCCTCCTCGTCTTCAATTCAGACAAAATTAGTGCACGTAATCACGAGGGCTTTCAGGGAGCCCACTGATTTTATATCTTGACCAAAGGGCTGAGAATGGGGACTGAGAGGAAAAAACGTCATCGTTGGGCTGCAGAGCCATTAGGTTTTACCACAATGAAAGCAAAATTTGAGGAATAGACTAATCAACGATGTCGTGGTGCAGAGAGTCAATCAAAGTGCTCTCAGCACCACCAGGATGCTCTTGCCGAGTACCAAGCACAGCAAACAGTGGGCAGACAGGGATGTCTCCTCACCTCCGAAGATTTAAGGGCAGGTAGTTACAGCCTGTGCTTCCCTTCCCTTCCCTTTTCCCCTTCCCTTCCCTTTTCCCCTTCCCTTCCCTTCCCTTCCCTTCCCTTCCCTTCCCTTCCCTTC
>VZRU01021134.1:91936-126493 GCA_013398155.1 Pedionomus torquatus | reverse complement strand
CCCTTCCCTTCCCTTCCCTTCCCTGGAAATCGGAACTGAACCAGAGACTGACTGAGATGGGCAGGGACCCCTGGAGATGAGCTGGTCCAACTCCTGCTCCGAACATGACCAGCACGGTTTGGGTATCTCCAAGGATGCAGATTCCACGGCCTCTCTGGGACCCTGTCCCAGTGTGTCATCATACTCACAACAAAAAAGTCTTGTTTCACATTTAATGTGTCTGACTGAGAGCCTGCTGCCTCTTGTCCTCACCAGCACCTCTGAGGAGAGTCTAGCTCCATCTCCTTTTCCTCCACCGAGTACAGGACCCCCAGAGCCCTCTCCTCCCAGGCTCCCCTTCTTCTCAAGCCCTGGCTCCCACCTCACCCTGCTCTCTTCTGCTTTGCATCATTGTCTGATGGCCATAATTGCCTCATTACAGCAGAAAACCAGGGGAGACAGTGCTTCAGGCAGGACAGGAGAAGTCCAGGCAGAGAAGTTGGACTGGTTGGTGAGCAACCTGGGCTGGGGGGAGGTGTCCCTGCCCAGGGCAGTGGGGTTGGAACTCCATGATCTTCCTTCCAACTCTAACCATTCTGTGATTCTATGATTCTATGCTCTGCCCAACCTCACTGCTGAGGCCAGGTAAACTCATTGCAAGCGCTGCACTACGGGGGCTGCATCATGAGAAAACCTGGTTTCAGAGCACGGGGATGTGCCCTGGGGTTCCCTGGGCTGAGGAATGCACAGACCTCCCTCCGGAGTGGCAGAACACAGCATCCAAAGAACATTTTTTTTTTTTTTTCCCTCAAAAATCTTGTAAAATGGGATGGAAGCAAACGTCTCGTTCACAGAAAACGTTCTGCCCGCTGGCCGACCGAATAAAGAGGAGTTTTTCCATTTGGGTGGCACCACATCGCTCCGTGCTCAGGTGTGTGCCGGCGCACAGGCAGAACTGGCACTCGGTCCAATTAAACACCCGGCTGGCACATGGCACGCCTGGATTCATTAGGAAAAACAAGATGCAAGTGCATCGAAAACCCCAGATTTCTGTAGCGGTTTGTATCCTGTCTCTATTTCTGTGGCAAATTACCTTTATCTAAACAGGAGCATCATCTGCACTTTATAATTTCTACCGGTTTTCTCCTGTAATTCCCCGCGGCACTAATGAGGCTGACACACACACGCCACCGCCGGGACGCAGCACTGAATTATATCAGCGAATCGTACTTAGAATATTCTGAAATTGTTTGTCAAAGCTGCTGCTAAAAGATAAGAAACTGAAATCTCTGAATACAAATGATTCAATGTAGACTAATTCCGAAATCTTATCCGATTTGCATCGCTGCAGCCCGCGCTCCGATGGGGTCAGATCCCGCTTCTTGGAACAAGAGATAAAATGAACCTTTCACAGGAATAAAAATAAAATGTATTTAGAGGTGATTTTGAACTTAGTACATAAATTAT
Organism: Pedionomus torquatus; assembly: GCA_013398155.1. Classification (NCBI taxonomy): domain Eukaryota; kingdom Metazoa; phylum Chordata; class Aves; order Charadriiformes; family Pedionomidae; genus Pedionomus; species Pedionomus torquatus. The sequence continues at coordinate 125,047 of VZRU01021134.1, read as the reverse complement.
TGGCCTGGAATCTTTATTGTGCACGCTTAACTTGCAGTCATTATGTAAATGCTTTCCTTATATAAATATTCATTAGACGAACCCATTATGTAAATCCACAAAATCTCCGCGTTGGGTGTAGCACCGGGAGAAGCGCAGGGCTGCAGTTTGTAATCTGCAAATCTCGCATTGTTGAAATGTCATCTGAATAAATTGCAGGTATTACTTATTTTGTTCTGACATTTAAGAGCAAAGTGCAGCATCAATAGTTTAAGAATGAAACCAGAATTTTAAAGAATTAAGGGCTGCCTGAGCGCAGCTCCGGCTCCCAAGGCTTGCGTGCCGCGTGTGTGCCACATGGCCCCTTCTGGAACCACGCTCTGCCGGCCTGGCCAGGAGCAGCGGCGACAAAAGCCATTCAGAAATCTGCTGAGAAGACGTTCCTGCTTTGCAAAATTCGGGTGCTGCGTATGGAAACTCTGCCTCGCTTTGGTTTTGACAAAACTTGCTGAGGTGGGCACACTGCCAGCCCAGAAACACAACCCCAGCCTGGGCTGCGTCCAACGCAGCGTGACCAGCAGGGCATGGAGGGGATTCTGCCCCTCTGCTCTGCGCTCCTGAGACCCCACCTGGAGTCCTGTGTCCAGCTCTGGAGTCCTCAACACAGAAAGGACATGGACCTGGTGGAACGGGTCCAGTGGAGGGACAGCAAGATGCTCCGAGGGCTGGAGCCCCTCTGCTGTGAGGACAGGCTGAGGGAGCTGGGGCTGTTCAGCCTGGAGAAGAGAAGGCTGCGGGGAGAGCTTGGAGCAGCCTTCCAGGATCTGAAGGCAGCTCGGGGAGCTCCCGTTATCCCACATCACCGGCCAGCGGCAACTGAGCATCCGTGGCTGGTGAAGATGTCTTGAGGTGCGTTTTGCTGTGGGTTCCACAGCCAAGGTGGGAGGGGGGGAAAAAAAGAAGAAGAAAGAAAGAAGATCAAAACATAGAGAGCTCCTGCTTTATTTGTAGCAGCCTGTAACGCGTGGCAGTGTTTCCTGACCACACGGTCCCAGCTTCTCTGGCTGGTTCATACTGGACCACCCGCTCTGCCTCTGTAGCGGTGCAGCCCCCATCCTCAGCATCCTCCCTGCTGAACCCTACTTCCCTGTTTTCCAGTTCTTGCCCTTTTCTCGGTTTTATCCCCATTGTTTCCACTCTGGTTATTTTCTTAAAACATGAGGATAAACTGGATGGCTGGATGTGCACGCTTTTGAGAGCAGATTTTCAGAAATTCTGAATTTGACTGAATGAAGACAGATTTTCCCACGTCGAGCGAAAGGCAGATCCCTGGTGCCACGATGCCCTTGTGTTCATTCAGTGCCATTCCCAGAGCACAGCGACGCTGAAGTGCTTCAAAAAAGAAAGAACAACAACAGAAAACCCTGCAAGAGCCATTTAGCACATGCAAAATAACAGATTTTTTACTCACACTTGGGAAAGCTGCATTTTTCCAGAAATTTAGCTTTAAATACTTTGGCGTGATGACTCCCCTCCTTCTCTGGGAGGTTTCCTTTGCCTCCAGGGGGTGTGTGATGTGACTGCGCTGAATCTGGAGCCCGTCCTCTTGTTTGTGGAGAGCCCTGGAGCGGTGGAGATGGACTGGATCAGTGTATCATCCCAGCAACGGTGCTCTGGTGACGTGTCTGTGTAATACATCTCGGGAGCGCGGGGCTGGCTGGTAAGGATGAGTCCAGGAGCTGGTTCGATTCAATCCCAGGACAGAAGGCGGTGCTGGTCCCTCAGCGGGCAGAGTGTCATCCCCGCAAGACCTTTCCCGAAGTTTTAAATCTTCTGGCTAAATCTTAAGAAACAAACAAAGCTTGGTGTGAGCACAGCTAATGCCAAATATTTTCTTTCTGCTAGAGGAGCAGCAGTTCTCAGGCGCAAGCCACACGTGACAGAAATAAGAAGTGTTTCGTTGCGGTGGAAGTGGTCTCAACCTGGATTTTCAGGCTGAAAACACTTAACTGACGAGAATTGCTGTCAGATTTCCTGGGCTTTGTGTGTGTACAAAGTCTGAGCCCGCCTTGCAAAATGCCCCATCTCTTGCTTCAGAATGGCTTTAAAACTGAAAGTCTTAGAAAGAAAAGATTCCGACTTTGTCTTTCCTCCTACTGAATCGTATAAATCTGTCAGATATCATTGCTGCTGAGGGCTGCTTCACATCACTGCTTCCCTCTGGGTTTGCAATTGTGCATGAGAGAATGTTTGACCTGGGAGAAGCTGCTCTCATCCACCCTCCCTCAGCTGCCGCCTTTGCCCAGGGAAGCTGCTCCCACCACCAGGCTGGTCCCGAGAAGGACCTCGCTGTCGAACCACATTTTCCCAGCTTCATAATTCAGATTACCTCCAATTAGCAGGTACTTCAAACAGCCTGGCAATGCTGCCATCTGAAAAAAAAAAAAAAAAAAAAAAAAAAAAAAAAAAACAAAAAAAAAAAACATTTCTCCCAAGCTGCTTTGTCCCAGTTAAAGTTTTTCAAGGCCAGGCTGGATGGGGCTTGGAGCAACCTGGTGTGGTGGGACGTGTCCCTGCCCAGGGCAGGGGGGTTGGAACTCCATGGTCTCTGAGGTCCCTTCCAACTCTAACCATTCTATGATTCTGTGAAAATTGGAGATTATTGTTTCCTGGTTCATGGATTTGAGTTTGCGATGCCTGGAGTCATTTTCCATCGTCTCCCCCTCTAAGTGCTCTCATCCCAAGTGGTGGAGTTGTCACCCCTGGAGGCACTCAAAAGCCGTGGTGCTGAGGGATGTGGTGACTTTGTCAGCGTGAGGTTGATGGTTGGACCTGATGATCTTAAAACTCCCTTCCAACCAAGACAATTCTATGATCTCATTTCTGCCACTGCCTGGTAATAGCCCTACGGGTAATGAAGGGTTTTTTCCCGGTGGAGCCATCTCTCCATCAAGGTGACATCCTGCCGGAGACCAGCCTTTGAGGCCAGGTCCCGTGATGTGCTCACGGGTGCAGGGTGGAACGAGCTCCTGCCCAGGTGAGACGTGGGGTTCCAAGAGGCAATGACACGCAGCCAGCTTCCCTAAACGGAGGTGGATTTATTGCCACATTATCCCAAAAGCGAAGCTGGTTCCCTTTAGGTGTCTAAGCAGCGGAATGAAAGATAATTCAGTGATTTAACCTGATCAGCAATGACAATGATGTGCCTCCCATATGCCATCATCACTCATCTTGCAGGCAACAGCTTCATTACGGGGCTGGCACTGGGCTCCTCGTTTAGGTGAGGCATTACCAGGCTGAGCCCAAACATCTGTTCCTTGCAACCGAGCTGGAAGTGTTTGGAGATGAGCCAGGAAACCTTCAAAGATAGACTGGGGCAGGGATGAGGAGCAGTGGCGGGCTGAGATTGACCGTGATCAGGGAGGGGGAACAGACAAGCACGGGAGCCCTACGCATCCCCGCTGGCTCCTTCTCCACTGCGCTCAGCCCCTGGCATCTGCCAACCATGTCTGTCCAGCTTCAGGAGGAGGGAAGGACAGGGATGTACTCTCAGCTGTCCCGAGCCACCAAAGGAACCTGCAAATTGTCTCTTGGCCGTGTGTTGGCACCATCTGGTTTCAGAAGCAGTGCCCTCAGCACCAGCACGTTACACTGACCAGAGTAACATTAATTTAAGGCTTGGATGCCGTTGGGTTTTACAAAGGTTTCATGTCGTGCTCCTAGACTGGGCTTGTGGAGAACATCCCGTCCTTGTCTGCCTTGCCCTAAACTCCTCATTGGGGGCTGTTTGAGGAAGCCACCTCAACGCTCAGCTGAGGGTTGTTGGCTCTGTCTTGCAGTACTGCACACAAGCCCGTTGCTTGGCATTTTTTATCAAACCGAAGTGCCTGCTTCTCCAGCTCGGCAGCTCTGGCTGGGACCTCCAGGAGTCAGTAGATCTCCCCATCTGGTAGCCTGCCGTGGTCCCTGTTAGCACTGGAGTCACAGCACGTGGGCTTTGGGCTCCCACCAGCTGAGACTGGGCACCCAAGCAATTAGTGCAGCTGCAGAAATTAGGGTGATACAGGATGAGCCACCCACAATGAAGCCCTCCTGATGTACAAACCTCGTTGGGTGGTTGAACATCCCAAATGCAACAACTTGCTCCTACCCAAGCGCTTCCTCAGCTGCAAACGTGCCACATGGAGCTGCTCCCATGCACGGCCAAGCAAGATCTCCCCTAAAACCACCCGAAATGGGTGTCCCCTGGGACATGGGACGGCTCCTGAGGGACTCAGCGTCTTTCAACGGTGCTCACACAAGAAAAACGAGGTGCTCATGGTGGCTCACCATCCCTCCGACGGGCACGTGGTGATTGCGTAGAGGGAACGGTCCGTGCTACAAGTGTTGGGGGACCCGAAGATTCGTGATTAATATTTTATATGAATTTAATGGCTTGGCCTGGGATCCTGAAGGGGAGGTTCTCAGTTGGTAAAGGCACCGCGTGTCATTAAATCAATGGTTCCCTGATACCTGACCCGCGGGTGGCAGCTGCCCAGGGCCGCCCGGGGGAATGGTATGGAGCTCCAGGCGGAGTAAATGAGGGGATTAATTAACAGTTTAGAGACGGTGGTGCAAACAGGAGTACTCGATATAAACCGCTTCTTGTGATTCTGCCCTTTGCCTTTGCATAAACAAAAAATGAGGAGCTTCCAAAATCACACCTCTCCCGTCCAAAGAGGGTGCCTTTTGCTGCAGGCTTTGGGACTTTGGGCCTTTTTTTGGTCTTTTTTTTTTTTTTTTTGTGTTTTTTTTTTTTTTTTTTTTTTAATGATGCTTGTAAGTATTGTTCTTGGGAGGTTTTATATTAGAATCCAATTAGGTGACATTTGGTGTCACGATCCATTGCTCTGGAGTCAGGTCACACTACGCTGTCTGTGGCCAGGGCTTCTCTGAGGAAGAATTCCTAGAAAAATGCCATTTTTATCCAGGCCATTCCAGAAGCTTGAGCATTCCTTCAGGAACAATTAAAGGTGTTCTTAGAAATCCTCATGGCTTCTTCAAATACGTAAAAAGGCTGGGGATAAAAAAAAAATAATCTTGTTAAAATAGGGTTGTCAGGAGAGGAGTCTTCAAACTGGTGAAATAATTGTGTCTTTGTGAGGGGAGTGAGAAATGAGAGTAAGATTAAAATCAGCAAAATACGGCGGTTCCAGCTAAAACCCTACAAAAGCGTTAAGCCCAAGTGAGTGTGAATTTTCTCACAATTCCATAACAAATGGGAAATATTTGTTGCTTTTCAAGAAAAGTAGATTAACTCCTTAATAACTCATGAAATGCTATGAGAATCAGTATTTTGATACATGCTTATTTTATTCCTTCAGATATGGGTTCATTTTGATTGGGGAAACACTGTACTTCAGCGTGAGCACTTTAGGGATCACAGTAGATAATTCAGGGAAACAAGATCTTTAATGCTCAAAGCCAAACCGAGGAACCGTGAATTTCACCCCTTTTCCCCTTCCCTTCGTGTTGTGTCCCTCGTGGATATTTTGCCTTTTGAATAGATCATGCCAATTTTGGCACTAATTCTTAGAGAAAAGTAACAGATGATCTCAGAAATCCAATGAGAGGCTCTTTTTTTTTTTTTTTCTATATTACCTATCGAATACGCTGATAATTCTTATTTTTGTATTATTTTTGTTACAATTGTTTCTATCCTGCCCCACTTTATGGTGGGTGTTGGTGCCGAGGTGTTGTGCCGAGGAGGTGTCAGCCGCTGGGGACGTCCCCTCCGGGCGGGCTGTGGACGGGACCCCCGGGCTGGGGAAGGCAGATGCTCCAGGAGGTGACAGCGAGCGAATAGCAGATGCCGCGCTCGTCCCCGCGGTACTTGCTGGTTTATTTTCCAGAATCATTTCTTCTGGGCATTTTTATGAATAAACCATATTTTAAACATAGTTAGAATTCTATTTAAAATGTATGTTTTACTGCAAAATAGTGTTGCTTTTAAGAGGTGTGAAGAAATATGAGAAAAACAGTCGTTAATGATACTTTTAACCCTAGCGATGCCTGCAGCTGCACCAGACTGCAGTCAGGAAACTAATAGCAAATGGGAGGGATCAACAGGTGCCCAACCTGAGCCCAAGAGGTGATGGGTAGATAAGTAACGAGCTGTGATTTGCAGTGCATCATCCCCACACAGCAGCAGGGGAAGGGGGTCTGGTGAAGCCCCACCAGATGTCAGAGAAGGGGTGACCACGGTCCTTTGCCCCAGGGTGAGCGCCTGGGGAGACCATCCAGGCTGCTGCCCCCCATCTCCTCTTCCCCCCAGCCCTCCTGCTCCCCAGCCCCAGGGCTTCCCCAACCTCTCGCTGACCCTCAGCCCAAGCCTCTTCCAAAAGTCCCCCCAGGCCTGGGGCTTCACTGGGAACAATTATCCCCTTCCCAAGAGCCAAATCCCCACAATAAGTGCTATGAATTATAAATAACCTCAAGTGAGATTTAATCGTGCAGCTTTGTTATTAAAGTAGCGTTGCCCTCTTCTTCTCTACATGGTGTTAATTTTGGTTTTGCAGAGAAAGGGGAAATTTTTTAGTCTGTTTTCAGACCGGAGATGTTCATGTTCAGCTCTTTGCTGCAGAAGACCCCGCAGCCTCAGTGTAAGAGGAACTCTCCTAAACCCCTCTCCTGCCAAAGAGCACTTTGCATGTCGTCATGGAGAGAGATCATCTTTTTGCTGTGGTTTTCCCCAGAAAAAAACTGGCATTTGCCACAGTCTTTCCGTTCACCTCTGCCTTCTGCAGGGTGCAGGCTGATGTACATGAACCTAGATGGCCAAAACCAACCCGCAGACGAGCCTACTGTCTCCAGTGGGTTTTTGTCTTCCAAAGGAGCCTCTGGTTGACCATATCTTCTCCACGGGTATTCAGATGGAGCTGGCTCTCCTGTATGTCAGTGCTGGGCTGCAAAGGCAGACGAGTCAGTCCATACTCTGGAGTATGAGCGGAGCGTGGCGTGGAGTCAGCGTGAGATGCAAAGAGAAAAGTCCCATTTCCTCCAAAACACCGTAACTGCCCAGTCTCAGCCACGCGGTGCAGCCTGGCAGCGCTTCTGAGCAGGGAAAAAAAAGGATGCAAATTTAGAAAATTTGAGGAACTGGAGGAATTGAGGAAAACTAACTGTGATGACTTCTCTTGGAGGACCAAGCCCCTTCCCTCCGACACCTGGCTGAGGTTCCCATTGCCCTCGCTACACGCACACCCAGCTCTCCAGACGCTTCTCTCCGTAGCCATGTAATTTTCACACTTACTTTGTCTCCATCTCTGAAACTTTCCACTCTGTCGAGCTATGTTCACGTCTCTTTTCTTTTATCAGCATTCCTCTCTTACAAAATTGCTCCACTTGCTTTTCTTGTTTCGTGTTGTCAGCTGGGAGATCTCCTCCCAGCCCTCAATTTTTCTGTCAGTTTTGGATTTTATTTTTTTTTCTGCACATTTTATGTGATTTTTCTTTTGAAAATGAGTGTGGCTTGTGTAAAATGAAATGGCCTTCAGCGATCAATGTTTAAATGGTCCCTAATGCGATAGGGCCATTCTCCTAATAGACCGCGAGCTGCTCATGTTACCTGCAGTTCCTTGGAGAGGACTATACGCTATCCAATTACAGCACTTGCTGGAACTGCAAACCCAGAATCCCTAATGAGTGGTAGAAATGGCTCCAGATCATTGTTCTGGGTGAATGGGATTGTTTAAAATTTAGATTGTTTTAAGCATCCCACAAGAACTCGTCTCCAGGTGTCTCCTTGCACCCTTGATCACAGAATCATAGAATGGTTAGAGTTGGAAGGAACCTTCAAGATCATCCAGTTCCAACCCCCCTGCCCTGGGCAGGGACACCTCCCACCACACCAGGTTGCTCCCAGCCCCATCCAGCCTGGCCTTGAACCCCTCCAGGGATGGGGCAGCCACAGCTTCTCGGGGCAACCTGTTCAGTCCCATATCTCCTCCAAGCCTCTGAGACCAAGAAGGACCTTAAGGATTTCAGGCTACTCTGAGCTTCTGGTGATGATCAGATGGCATCACTATGGCATTGTCACTGCAGAGCTTCTGTCCTCTCGTACCAAGCCCAGTCCTCATTGTTGAGGCATCAAACGTGAGGATGAGCCCATGCTGGGGTCTTCGTGCCTCCTCTCTGTTGGAGATGACTCACCCTGCTCTCTCGTGCCCACCTCTGAAATGTCCTGAGCCCATGATAAACCAGGACTGGCACCAGCTCAGCCTCATGCTCCCCACTCTCCCGGTCCTAAATTGGGGCTGTTGTAGTTATTTAATACCCTATTGAATAAGAAAATAGAAAAAAGAGCCCCCCTTGGCTCCAGTGAAGTTCTCAAAGGGTTTTGGAGCTGCCCTGGGCTGGCACCAGCTTTCTCCTCTTGCTGACTTACGTTTAACAACGGGGGAGGAGAATGCTGCTCTTGCAAAACACCATGTGTCCAACCTCTGAGAACCCGTCCGTACGGCACCGCGAACGTGTGCTGTACCCGATGCCAGGTACAACACGCGTGGTAGGAAAACACGGTTTGAATTGTGTACCCTCCGGAGGAATAACAAGTGTGATGATTTATCAGGCGTCATATCATGTGGCTGTAGCAGAAATTAGGTTTTGGAGCTTAGTGTCACAGGCATTTCCCTTCCTGGCTGGAGAACCTGACCCTGTAACCCAAGATGTCCCCAGCAGATGACTTGCATGTCACTATGTGTCTCAGTAAGTCTGGTTAAGAGACCTACAAAAAACCAACAGGAATGACCTTAGACACAAGGCACTCTCATGGTTATGTCTCTTGCTTCAGCAAACAGTGTTTTCCCACCTTTGGTCAAAGATCTGGGCTGACACGAGCTCAGGCTGATGGACTGGTGCTAATGAACCTTCCAGGTGCCTTTTTCTCAGATACCAAATCTGCCAAGTCCTTTGGCTTTTGAACCCAACAGGTTCCTGGTGTCTTGGTGGGTCCGTAGGCTGGGCGTGGGCTGCAGAAGGGCAGAGCCTGGAGGGGTTATCCCAGCCCGTAGGACATCACAGAGGGAAACCAGAGGTGTCTCCTCAACCTCGTTGTTGTTCAGCAGCACCTTCACGCACGATTTGTTCTCCCCACTGCTTATGAACATCCTTTTTTTATTTTTTTCTTTTGTTGGATGGGGATGTAGCACTACATAAATGCACTTCCAAGTGCTGATGCTTATGCCTCTTGCATGAGATGGTTTGAGTTCTCCCACACAGCCGTGGGAAACCTCTGGAGCTGAAAACACGCTGGAGAAGGGGAAACGCTGCGCAGACGAGTGGGGAAGATGAAACGTGGTGTCTGTGTATTCCCCAAGAAAAATATTTATGTCTAGTATTTACTAAAAGCTTTCTTATGCGATCTGGATGCAAAATTTCTGGGGACACGAGGGTTTAAAAACGACTTAATGTGAATGTTTTCAACTGTGTACCTGGGTTGCGTAAAACCCGCGGGTTTACAGCGCTGTAAAAACGCACGCCGAGTTTGTGGCGTAAACTAATAGCTCAGCACGAGAGCCCTGCAAACCCCAGGGTGATGCTGAGTGCTGACGGGCGCTTTGGGCAACCAGCCTTCCAGGGAACTCCCTGGGAACCCCCCCAGCCCCGCCGCTGGAGCGGTGGGAATTTGCCGTGCTGCCCCCAGCCCCTGGGTTGAATCCCCATTTTCTTCCCTGCAAAACACCAATCCTGCGGGTATTTTCCAGCCGGACAGGTGCCTCCTCGCCACCCCCAGGGACTGGCCTGGCCTGTGCCGAAGCAGAATTGGGATAAATAACAAACCCGTCCCTTCTGTGGGCAGGGAGGGGGGCTGCACCCCCCCCGCCGAGCGGAGCATCATCCTCTGCGGTGGCAAAGCCCGTGCCAGAAGCGCGGCTACAGGCCAGGAATCATTAGAAAACCAAAAGCTGGAAGAGAAGAAACTACATTATGGCCCAGTGTGTCATGTTTACATTAAAAGAAAAGTTTAAAGCGGAGGCAGTTTGTTTTTAGCTTAACTCCAAACCAGGAGTGACTATTTTTATGCAATTCCAGATACTTGGGGAATTTTATATTTTTTTTCTCTTTTTTTCCAGACTGATGTTGGGAATTGGGATAGGATACATCATAAATTATTCAGTATACAATATTTTGGTGCATGCCATATGTCCCGGGGAGTATGGGCATTGGACAGTGCTACGATCTCATCATTTGATAGCTGTTTTTAACCTGACACAAAGGAGAATTTTGCATGTTATATATATTGTCTGGGCATTAGAAACAAAGCAGCCTTGTTGGAAGGACTCTGCTCTGTGTGGGCAGGGGCTTTGCATCCTTCACTGCTCTTCAAAGCCAGAGTAAATAAGATTTCAGAATCTGTGGAGAGTGACACCTGGGGGGATGTCCAAGGGGGGGTTTGTACTTTATTCCTACAAACATGGAAGAGGAAACAATTCATTCTGGCACAACTTCTCGTATCCCATACGTTATTTCATTATATTTTAGGAATGTTCACTTCAGTTCACAGTAATTTTCCAATTTCAGTCTTATCTTCCTGCTTTCCATACGCAGTGCTGACTCGGGCTCTTTCCCGTGACAGGCACGGTCTGTTGTGCTTATTAATGAGCGCTATCTCGCTCAGCGATGCACTGTTATAATTGATGTTTTGAACCTCGTGCACTTTAAAACATTAATCTACGAGCAGATAAGCAAATGAAATTCACTGCTGTGATGGACATGGCCATAATACCTCTACTTAGCTCCCACTACCCCGCTCAGATTTTTGTCATTGCTCCATAAGTTGCAAAGTTATTAACAGTCAATTAAATCTCGTCTGTGGGGGAAAAACTTTTTCAGCAAGTCTTTTTTTAGCCTTTAGGCCTGTAATTTCCAGTGTCTGTAGTCATGACTGCCGTGATGTATTGTTTCAAGATAAAAATTATATATAACAGTGGTTTATTACGAGGTGAGCACTCCAGAACGATGAATGTGCTCCCCAGCCTTTGAGCGCACGGCTCAAAAGAAAACAGAGAGACGAGCTTTGAACCAGGCAGCAGCTTTCCTCTGAGGGATGTCAAAGTGCTCCCTGGAAGGTGGGACCCACAGCTGGGAAAAACTGGGAGGTGCTGGGAAAACTGGGAGATGCTTTGAGAAAACTACAAAGCGGCCTGTGTATGCTCTGGCTCCACAGCCAGTGGAGACAAATTAGCTTCTGAAGGGTATAACTCTTCCTGCCATCTGAAATAATTAGTAGCTTCAGGTATAACATACTGAGGAGTCACATATTTCAGTTTGGTCTTCACACTGTTTTCAACACCCATTTTCATCACTACTCACACCGACAGCCCTCATTTCTGTGCGTGGAGGCAAAAGCCGAGGCTCTTGAGGAGTTTGGGTCTTTGGGAGAGGAGAGCCATTATTTAATTTGCAATTAACAAAATTACGTGCTTGTTAGTACACACACGTAAGCACTGAGTGGTGCGGTGAGCAAGACGGAAAGGGCTTTTCCCTGGAGGTAGGATGTGGGACAACCCACCCGTTTTGCACCCGTGGCCACCCATCAGAGATGATCGGCTGCTGGTTGCCTCCGGGATGCCTCTGGCTTTGGCAGCCCTCAGGGTGCAGGAGGCTCCCAGCTGGTGAGGTTTAGCACCCCCTGTCTCTTAATGAAGAGCTCCAAAGTCAAGTGGTCATTGAAAAGTGGGGCCACCTGAGATGGGAAGCTGATGTTGGGGCCACCGGCAGCAGGGGCAAACCAGCAGATCCAGGGCTGGGCTGTTTGTCCCTGCAGCTTGCCCTGATTGCTGGCTTTGCTTCTGATGGCAGTGGGGGCAGATTGCCACCCAGGTGCAACCCATAAGCCCTAAAGAGTGCTGAAATCAGGAAAGCAAGCTTCTGAGAGGGAGCACACCTTGTCTCCTGTGGGGTTCATCAGGTACAGGTGTGTGTCAGCCAATTGCTGTTGCGGGTCTGGAGGATGCTCAGCCTGAGTGTGGGGCAGGGTGAGGAGAGGACCCTTGGCCAACTCCAGGAGCTCGGGGTGGGTTGGAGTATGGCTTAGAACTGGGAGTTCCAAGCAGGAGCTGCAGTGGTTGCCCGGCTCCTCTTGGATGCAGTTACCAGCAGCACCCAGCAAAGCTCTCCAGCTGCGGTTCGGATCTTGGTGGAGCTTCAGGCGCTTTGTGCTCAGCTCCCAGTAATTGTTTTCTCTAATCATTTCATTTCAGCAAAACCCTTTGAGAGCGGACAGTACCTGGACATCTATGGAATTACAAGAGACCAGGCTGGGGAGTACGAATGCAGCGCAGAAAACGATGTCTCGGTCCCAGACGTGAAAAAAGTAAAAGTCACAGTAAACTGTAAGTCGTGTTGCTTTATAATCACTAAATCTGGTGGAGAAGAGGGATGTGGCTGAGCAGAAAAGCCTCATGCAGAGAACTGCTGCTTGTGGTGGAGCTGGAGCGTGTTGGGGTTGGGTCTTGCAGCAGAAAAATGGCCTGTGCTAATTGCTGTGTGCGTTGGCCTCACCGACGGGGGGGATGAGATGAAGGTTCAAACCCTCCTTTTGTCTGCCACGGGACAGTCCTGCTGTTGTGGTCTCTTAGCAGGTGCTTCCTCTGTTGTGCTGAGGTGGTGTTTTTTGGAGTTGTTTTTTGAGTAATTATCTGAGTACCTTCTGAAGATGGCTGTGGTCGTTGGGCTGAAGTGTTTCTGCTTTAATTTGCCACAGTTGTGCAATAATAGAAAGAGATGAGAAACTTCTTGAAATTCTGTTGGGCTGACTAGATGGTGATGGAACCCCGTGGAAATGTGAAGTACTCCCAGCAGAGGCAGCAAGCTGTTCTGTGCCGTGTCCCTGGTGTCTGTGCGAGGAGGACTCTGCTGGTGCACAGCTCTGCCGCGGTGGTCTCGGTGGATGGTGGGTGGCACCAGGAGCCACCGAGGTCACCTGCAACCTGTCCCTGCAGCCTGGCAGGTCTGACCTGCTGGGACTTCCACACTGGTGGGGTGTTCTTGACTTGGGACTGAACTTGTTTTAGTACATGGTATGATGTGAAACGTTTAGGACAGTGTTCTTTCCTTCCCCAGTGTAATTGGGGGGGGAACAGGAATAATTCTCTCATTCATTATAGTGATGACTTCTCTTGGGTTAAGTGCAATTACCCAGCTTGTAATTCAAAATAGCTTCTGTTTTGAGATTGCTGTGGCCTCAAAAAGTTGTGGTCAGTAAAGACGTCTCAGCTTCTCATCTCCTTCCCAGACCTTGTCCAGGTCAATGTGCTGTGGGAAGCAAAGCCCCTCGTCCCTCGGTGGCTGCAGAGCTGGCTGGGAGCAGGGGGTTGGGCTGATGGGGGTGGGTTGCTGAGGGGACTGGCCATGCTGCTTGGGTGTTTATGGGATGTTTCCATATATTCCATATGGGATGTTGTGCGGGCTCTCCTCGTTTACAAAGCATCAGGGTGCTTGGAGTTCTGGATGTCCTGGCACGTGGTGGAACAATCACTGATGCTGAGAGGAAAGCTTGGTTGTGTGCTGGGTCTCACAGAGCTTTCTCTGCTGCTTGGTCGTGAGGGCCAGAGGTGCTGGGTGCAGATCCTGCTTCCCTTCTGCTCTGAGGTTCTGGAATAACGTGCTGTGACCATCAGCCCTTGCTTTCCAAGTCATAAGGACAGACCTCGGTGAGGCTCATGCAGAGTCCATCGCTGTCCTCGCTACTGCTTTGCCCTCACTGATGTGTTTCTACCTACATCATCCCCCAGAGCAGGCAGGGCCCTAAAAACTAGGGTCTGTGTGGGAGGAAAAACCCTAGTGGGTGGTGTCCCATGGAACAAGTGGCCGTGTTGCACAGTCTGTTGTCAGTAGAAGTTGGGCAGATACTTGCAGAGGAGTGCCCGGGGTGGTTTGAGGTGACTCTTTTCATACAAACTGCGTTGGAATGTTTTGCAAGGTTTCAATAAATAACTTGGAAGAGGGACCAGAAGGAATGGTGTGCTCAGCCTAGTCCTAACAAAACAAATATTCCATCTGTGTTCTTCTGTATCACGGGGATTGTAAAAAGGGTGAAACCAGCTGGCTTGGGGACTTTCTAAGTGCTCCCAGAAAGGGAAAAGTTGGTGAGTCTGTTCAGGGATTGTTTTGGTGTCTGTTTGTTGTGTTGTTTTTATTAAAAGAGCAGAACATGGAGGAGGCAGTATGCTCATGGAAACTCTCTTGCCTTCTGGGCCAGGATCTGGACTTCCGTGAGTCCTAGTTGAAGCATCAGCTTAACTGGCCAAACCCAGAAGGTGGCTAAGTTCTGGGTTAAGGTCTTAAATGCAACTTGGTGCTGATGAGCTCGTTGACGTGAGCCCTGCACCCTGAGTCCCATCAGCACTGGAGCTATTCCTGACCTCAGTTCGCCATTTCCTTAACGTGAGTTTTGTGTCAGGTGGATGCCTGTGGGTGGGAAAGACGAGCTCTGGCAGGGTTGGGGAGGCCAAGCTGAGCAGAGGTGGGCTGCTCCTGCCCCAGCCCTTGGCCCTTCCACCAGCAGTGGTCTGCGTGGTGAGCAGAGGGCTGGTGGTGACAGCCGGGAGCAGGAGCTCAGCTCCCGTGTGGCTGGCAACAGGGACTGGGTTCCCGGTGGGATGGGATTCGCTTTCCCCAAACACGGAGCTGAGAGGATAACGGGAGAAACAACACATGTGCGGGCTCAGGAGGGCACGTTCCTCCTTGGTGCCTCCCACAGACAAGGGGTGCTCAGGTTTGACTGTGGCACCCAGTGTGAGGGTACCTCTGTGTGGTGAGAAATGTATTACGGGCTGCTAAATCAACCGAAAAGCTGCATCGATACTTGAATAAAGCATCCAAGCTGATCGCTGTCCCGGATGAGCTGGGGGTGTGTGACCCATGTGGGGTTATGGCAGGTTCAGGCAAGCCTGTAAATCCATGCTGTGGACATCTGCAATAGTGTGCGTGTATAAATATATATATATGTGTGTATATTTATTACAAACAAAGAAGAAAAGGACTTGGGGAATGAAATCAAAGCAGTGTAAGACCAGGATCTGGCTGCAGCACGAAACGGCTTGTATACATGATTGATTTGTTGTAGTCAGCTAATTGCCAGCGCGCTCCTGTTGGATCTGTCTGCTGTCCCCGTGCCACTCGAGCGCGGTGCAAAAGCACTCCAGCATCTGCTCCCCGCTGCCGATGCTCACGCCTGCTGACCAGCCAGAAAAGCAGCTCCTTGTGGTGATGGAGCCGGATAACGCTGAGAGAGCTCGTCCCAGCATCGTCAGCCCCAGGGTGTGTGGTTGGTGGTGGGTGGGACGTGCTGCCCTGGCTGGGATGAGCTTGGCTTTCCAGCCCCTCAGCCTAAGGGACGTGGTGTGTGTGACCCCACCAGCAGGATTCTGCCCACTTGCTGTCCCTGGAGCTGGCCCAGCAGGACGGCTGTCCACCAGGAAAAGCTGAATATTTCACTTGGGAGGGCTGCAGTGTGTCTGCCAGTCGCTACTTACAAGAAGCGCTTACCAGATTTGTTGTAAAGTTTTAAATCTGGAAAGATCTTAATGAAAGATGTAAAAGAGCAGAAGCCTTTGGGTCCTTTGGTTTCCCTGGGGTGGGCAGCGTTTCTTTAGGCAAATGTAGGCACTGGAAGAGGTTGCCCAGAGAAGCTGTGGCTGCCCCATCCCTGGAGGGGTTCAAGGATGGGTTGGAGTGGGTTTGGAGCAACCTGGTGTGGTGGGAGGTGTCCCTGCCCAGGGCAGGGGGGTTGAACTCCATGATCTTCAAGGTCCCTTCCAGCTCTGACCATTCTGTGACTCTCTATTCTTTACTCTTGCTTCTTCTTTTGAGAAAACATCCGTTCATTTGTCTCACAAACTGATGAAGAGCAAGGCTTGCTCCATCCATCCCCCCCAAACATCTCATTTATTTATATATATATTTATATAATTTTTTAATATATTTTTTCCTGGTTTTGCAAACTTTTCCAGTTCTCCNTTCTCCTGTTAATGCCCTGCCTGCGGGCTCAGCACCAGCCCCACATCTTCACCTCAGCATCCGAGCAGCCCCCTGTTCCCCCTCTGTCTGCCTCCACCGTGTCTCCCAGGGTGACTCCTGTTGTTCCATCTCCAGCCCAGGCACTGCATTTGCACAAGTGTGATCGCTGAGCCACTGCTGCTGACAATTTTTAATACTGTTTCCTTGTTATTAAAAGGAACGTTCCTTACTGCAGACCTGATAACCGCGGAATAAATCAAGGTTTTATTGTGCCTGGTTAATAGAATGTATCAATGAGCCCTGAGCAGTTACGGTGGGTATAAGCATAATTTTGAATATGGATATTCATCGCATATAGCGGCTGTTCAGTCATCCAAGCATGTACAAGAAAATTACCAGGTTTAAATTACTTTCTGAATTTCAAGTTCCTTGGCTGGGCAGCTTCCAACCGTATGTAAACAACCGGCTCGCTGTCTGCCTTGCAGCACAGAAATTAGAACTCTAATGGCTTTATGAGGTGGTGCATTTTTTTCCCCCCCCCTCAAACTGCTTCATATTGCATAATCTACAATTTGTACTTAATTTATGTCTGTCCCCTGTAATTTCCCTTTTAAAGACGGTGGCCTGAGAATCCGTGGTGCGTTTGTCTGCTTGACTTCTGGGAGAGGAGGAAAAGAAAAGAAAAAAGAAAGGAAAAGAGAAAAAAAAAACGAAGCTGCTGGCTTATGAGGAAGGAATTCTGTACCAAATGGAGTTAAAATAGACAAGAGATAAGCCAATTTCGTTTCACAAGTAAATCTTATTAGCATTTTCCATTACGTTTTATAAAGCAAAAACTGATTTGTAGGTGATAATATTGAACCCCACTTTGAAGGAGCGGTGTCAGGATCAGCAAGGCTTTAATATGCCGTGGTGCTGGGGCTTTGCTGACCCTCCTGGTTCATCAGTGAAAAAAACTACTGAAGGCAGATGCTGAAGGCAGGAATGTCCGGGAGCCTTGAGGTCATGCTGAGATGATGAGGAATGGGATGCCTGCAGGATGAAACTAGCATTTATTTTAATTTATCTAAAATTTTCAGCTACGTAAACAGCAAATTTGGACTTCTGAAGCTGAGCTGTATTGAAGTATTCTTTTTTTTTTTTTTTCCCCTGGATAATATAAGGGTCTGATTAAGGGTCTGATTTTCTATAACTGTATCTTGAACAGCTCTGTTAAAGCTGGGTCTTGTGGACTTCACTGAATTAAGATCTGGTGCCTTTGGAGAGGAAAAAAAACAACACATGCAGTTGAAACTTAAAAGACAATTTAATTTTGGCCTTTATGACCCCCATCATGCTGCAAATTGAAGGGCAGATTTGTCGGTGCTTACTGGGGAGGTGAAAATGACAGTTCCTGTGCTGAGGCAGCCCAGCTGGCACTGGGAAGCACTGGTGTGGTCTGGTCCTGGCGGGTCTGTTGGCTTGGCAGCCTTGGGGGCTTCTGGCAGCGCAGGAGGGGGGACAGGTCTTCACGCCTGAGCCAGGACTCCCCAGAAGTCCTTCTGGCATGAGGTGCTTCCAAGGAAATGATGCGCAGTGTGACCCAGGGTCCACCTGCAGCAGTTCTCCTGCAGTCGGTGGAAGAGAAAGCTCATCTGCCAAATTTTGCAGACAGAAAACGCAATATAAAGGTGACTCAAAATAGTCTAGATATTGAGCTGTGTCTACTTGGAACAGCGCCTCTTTGTAGGGATATTTTTCAGGTAGATGTTGAAAATATTGGGAAATGGAAGCGAATAGACCCCATGATGGCCTGTAAGAACTGCATTAACCTTCCAAGCTGTGCCCCTAAATCAGCGCTGCCAATGGATGCTTGGCTGGACCCCCTGTGAGGCGTCTCCCGTGGTGGCATCTCCACGGGCAGCATCCTCCACTCAATCACAGCCCTTAACCGAGCACTTGTCACAGTGTCTAATGCGAACCTTCCTCACGGAATTACAGCCCCATTCCTCACCTGTCCTCTGGGGAACGGAGAATGGATCGCTCTCACCTTTGGATCTCTCTGTAGACAGTGGACTTGTGCTCCCCATGCTCACCTCCTTGTGTTCACCAGCCCTGACTGATCTCATCTCTGTTCCTGGGTCATGTGTTCTACAGGCAGACTGATCAATCAGTTGGTGCTAGGGAAGGGCTTAATATAAGGTATTTAAAGCTTGAGCTACCGTGCCAGGTGAGCTGCTGCACTGCCAAGGATGCAGAGAGATTTTATTTATTTTTTTTTTTGTCATCTGCCTGGCTAGGACACTTGCCTTCCCTGTGACAGCAGGACACTTCAGGGGGTTTTACCCCAGTAGCCCTGGCTGCTCCCTGCAGAACGGCTTCCTTACCTCCTCACCATTGAATCTGAAGTGTTGAACTTGCTCCTGTTTGGTTCCATCCAGTTTCCAGGCCACTTCTCAGGGTTGTTCCAGGGTTCTCATCTTCAGTACTGGTATTAATGATCACCTCCCCCCGCAGCAGACCCAGGGCTGGTGCCCAGCTGAGCAGACGGGACACAGGGCCATGAGCACAGCCTTCCAGACAACGTGCCCTGGTGTGAAGGGAGCCTTCAGCCAAGCCCAGCTTGCTTGTCCATGGGAGATGTGGTCAGACACTTGCTGCGGGGAAGCTCTGGCATCCACTGATGGTCCTTGCAGGAACTGGCCACCCGGCATGATCCATTCTTAATGAACCTGTTGGCAAATGCTCCTCTTGTTATCTTAAAGATGCCTTCACATCTTTCATTGCTTGAACAGCATTTTTTTTTTATGGTGACTGGAGATAAATAGACTGGCTTGTAATTCCCCAGCTCCTGTTGCTCACTTATTGCCTGAAAGTACTTCTCAAAGGCTGTGTGAGGCTTAGGCGTGTGCCCCACACCTCAGAAATATCACCTTAGCTCTGCATTTGCTTAATCCAGCCCTTGAACATATGTTTGAGGCTTATTGGGCCAACTGGTTTTGTATCAGTTTGGTTTATTCACGTATTTGCTGCATTATTTCTTCCTTGTCTTAACCTGAAACATAAACCAATTAATTGTGGTGGTTGGATTAGTCAAACCCTGTGTCTGGAATCGTTCTGGCTCTTTTACTCCTTCCTTTTTGTGCATGGGTTTCATGTTCTTCAGTAAATCCTCTACGGTCTCGTTTGGTTTAGGGCTTGGTGGCTGGTTGATGGCTTCAGTTTCCTTCCCCCTGCTCTTTCATCAAGTTCTGCTCTGCCCCTGGTGCCAGGTCTGTGTGCTCAGAGTAGGTTCTGCATCACCCAGGTTGGGGTGGTGCCAGGCAGAAGGACCCGTTGTCCACCCTCCCGGGCTTTGGCATCCACGTTCTGCTGCTGGTCCTCACTTGGAGCTGAAAATCCTGCAGGATTTTGGGGAGCAGGCAGTTACGAAAGGTGTCTGCTCTACAGACCTTGTGTCCCCCTCCTCCTGGGATGGTGCCATTTTTTATGTTGTGGGGGCTGTTGTGGCAGGAACCGGTGAGTTTCTTGTATGAATTTTAAGTAAGCTGTTTGTTTTTCGCTTGGACAGGTTAGGGCTTTTGCAGAACAGCTTATCTCATTAGCATTTCTTAGAAGTCTGCCTTACTGTTGCTATGGCGCTTTGCATAATATTATGCGTAATACTCTGATTTTACTTTGAAATCAGGCCCACTGTACAAGCTACTCTAACCTAATTATATCTGTAACCTTAAACCTGCTGGTGGGGAAGAGCAGTAGAGGACTGCAGAGTCTCCCGGTGCCTGGGCACGTTGCTGGGGCTCTGCTTTCCCAGAAGGTGCCTTGATGTGAACCGTTGCTGACCTGCGGGGAAAAAACTCCTTTCCTTGGAAAGGCTCTTTTATTTTTGGATTCAACGAAGAAAATTTCCCTCAGTCAAGGTGAAGACGTTATTAAATTAAAAGGCAAGGCCCAAATATTTTCCCAAGGTCTCGGTCCTCCTCTGCTGTGGTACCAAGTATAAAATTACTCAGAGCAATTTGCAGTTCTAATTCCCACTCTATTGTAAGAGAAGCATAAATAAGAATTTCTGGTTCTTTCAATTTTCACCTGCTACAGGGGTGCAGCTTCATATTTACATCCCTGATTAAATTTAGAATTTGGGGGTTATGGTCAGCACTGTCTTTTGGAGACCAGCTGTCAGAGGAAACCAGGAAGTCTACAGAAATGTATTTTGATCCGTAAGTGTAACTTCTTGTTTGTTTTCGTTTTTTTTTTATATTTAAGACAGCACAGATGACATATTGAACAGTTGTACATGTTTGTGTGAGTCTCTGTTTTTGCAATATTGTGTGTGTTTGTTAGGCAGCCTGAGATGGAGCAGCCTTCTTGCCTGTTGTACCAGAAGTTGAGGGTGAAATGAGGGTGGTGAGACCCTGGCCCAGGTTGCCCAGAGGAGCTGTGGCTGCCCCATCCCTGGAGGGGTTCAAGGCCAGGCTGGATGGGGCTTGGAGCAACCTGGGGTGGTGGGAGGTGTCCCTGCCCAGGGCAGGGGGGTTGGAACACGATGATCTTCAAGGTCCTTTCCAACTCTAACCGTTCTATGATAAGTTTACAAAAGCAACTGCAGTTGGGGTGCTGCATTTCACAGCCTTAGAGGACCTGGAACTCAGTCACAAACGTTTCTCCTTGGTGAGGACACTTTTCTCTTAAACCAGCTAAACCCCGTTCTCTGAGAGATCCTGAACTCCTCCACAGTTTTGTTGTTCAGGATGACATTTACATCACATAAATTTGGTCACATCAGCTCTTCAAACAGAATGGCACCCGTGTGAGATGAAGTCGTGTGCTCACATTTGACTGTGGAGTGGAAAGACCTTCTCATGATGATGCTGGTGTTACCCATCTGGCTAAAAATCACACCTTTAAAACCGCATCGTGTAGGTCAGTCTCTCTTTAATCACCGAGAAATTTCCTGATATTGTAATGACAGAGCAATTTGCAGACACTGAGCAGCCACAATTCCCACTGACCATTTGGAAAGGTCCGTGCGTGCAGAGCCTTGGAAGACTGACCTTTGCAATACCCTTCTGAAGTATCAAAATTACACTCGGAAAAGCTAAAAGCACTGCAGAGTGTGGTTTCCCTGGCTTCTGTGAAAGAGATGTTTTCCTAAATTCTCAGGTTATCGGTCAAAAATAGGGTTTTGGCTGCTGACTCACACTGGGGACTCCTCAAAACTTGACTGCTGTTCGTGTTTGACTTCATTAATGGGTCAGTGGGGCTTACTGCAGTGTGACCTTTCCAAAATGTGACTCTGCTCAAGACACCTTGGCCTCAGACACGTGGATGAGGGTAATGCTGGTGCGCACCGTGGACTCGTGTGGTGGGCCAGGGCCTCCAAGCCTAAGAGATGACACTGGCCAGGAGTGATCTGTGTCCAAAGCATGACTTCAGGCTGCCCCATTTTCCACAAATGAGCTGGTTTCTGTGGGAAGAAGGCTGTGAGGATTGGCCCAAGCCTCTGTCCTTCCTGCGCAGAGCTGGGGATGGACGGTGTCTTCCACTTATAATTTTTTGCAAAAGCTCCAAGTGAGAGTTGTGCCAACAGTTTTCATGGTGGGAATAGCTCTGCCCCATGATGTGCTCTTGGTCGACCACGGAATGACTTCTTGTAGGACGTGTTGACAGCCCGCAACAGGCGTCTGGTGTCATGTGGGCGTGCAAGTTTGTATTTTAGTCCATCAAGACCATCTCTTGACTTATTTTTCCTGTTATTGTGAAATATTCTATTAACCTACTTCTGAAAATTGGATTCTCTGTGTTGTGCAGATGTTCTAATTCAGTAGTTATAACTCTTACATCTGAGCTATCATTTCAATTAAAAAGACATAGGAAGGCCATCGGAGGAGCAACAGAGAGGACATCTCTCCTGCAGCACTTGATACACAGCAGAGAGCAGGGAAATAACAGTGTAATTAGTTTGTGTATTGATGGGTCAAATATATGAGGATACCAAGCCGCCCACTCCAGCTAGAGGGGATCGGGCACGGGCACAGTGGAGACGAAACCCATCATCATCTTTTGAGTCTATATCAACAGAGCTTGTCTGTGGGTCCAGCCACCCAGACCAGGAGCTGCGAGGAACAATATTCCAGATGAAACTAGGGCAAATAAAACCAAGGGTGGCGTGTGCTTGGTTTTAAACATGAGATAAAGATCTTTGAAGAATTCTCTGCTCTCCTGTGGAATGGAGCTTGTGATCATGCATGATGTAGTCGGACCCGGGCTTGTCTTCCTTCTGGATTACTTGTTATTTTTGGCCATCGTTAGGATTAGGTTCTTACTTAATTTGCAAGCTGTTCTCATCACTCTGATCACTGCTATGAGTTAGATGATGTCCTATCTCCTGGCAGCACTGAATGAAAAACAACTTATACTGATTTGATAAAAACAGGCTGTGTATTAAAACCACCTCAAACGGTGGGGTGGGGAGAGGATGCAGTTGATTTGAAGAAAATATTTTCTCCTCACAGGTGGAGAAAGCAAGAAGCCTCCGATGAAAGCAGCGTTTGTCATTTTATGTCCTTCAGGTATTTTTATTAACATTTCAGAAGTCAGATTAAAACAATATAGTTGAAGTTTCTGACTCGAGTGCAATTTGGCTCCTAAATTAACATTGATTTCTCTCTGCTATGTAATAGTTTACTATTAAGCTCTGCAAACCGCTGTGCGGTTACTGCACATTTCTGAAAAACGCTGCTCATATTGAAGCGTGACAAAATTGATTATAATGTTCCTTCATGTAGATGGCATTCTGCTGCCACCGCACATAATCAAGGGCTTTGGCAACGTGAAATGAGGTCTTGTATTTGAAGAAGCCGAAGCGCTAGCACTCAAGACACCCCTCCAACAGATAAATAGTTTGTTTTTCATCTTCTTAAAGAAAAGCCCTGATTTACTCTGCCAAGTGTGGTGGGGTTTGGGGTTTTTTTCTGGCTCTTTTTGGGGCAGTGGAGGCTCCACCCTGTGTTTCCCAGAGGTGCTGTGCAGATGTGCAAGGACAGCGGGCTGCCGAGTGAGCTGCTGCTTCTTCCCATAAACATCTGGGGTTGAGCGGTGGTGTCTGAGGCTGCAGCTCCAGGATGCATCTTGTCCCCTTCGATGGAGGGGCAGGTGATCATAGAATCACTCAGGTCAGAAAAGACCCTTGGGATCATGGAGTCCAACCATCAGCCTGGCTCTACAGAGTTCTCCCCTACACCAGATTCCCCCAACACCACATCTCAAGGACTCTTCAAGGACTTGACCCCCTCCCTGGGGCAGCCTGTTCCAGTGTCTGATGACTCTGGGAAGAGTTGTTTTTTTTCTGGATGTCCAGACTAAATCTGCTCTATTGCAGCTGGAAGCTGTTCCCTCTTGTTCTGTTGCTATTTATCTGTCAGAAGAGACCTACACCAACCTCTCTACAGCATCCTTTCAAGTAGTTGGAGAGAGTGAGATCTCTCCTCAGTCTGTTCTTCCTCAAAATGATGCTTCAGAGTGACCCCAGCGTTGCTGCTGCAGTGTCTTTCCAACTAAAGGCTGGACCAAAGTAAGAGTTTGAGACCCCACAGAACCCCCTGGTTCTCCCTTCACTGTGCAAAGAGCGCTGCAGCACCAGCGTGTGAGCCACACTGAGAAGACAGAGTTATCAGAGTTCAGGAGAGGGACTCTTGGTCAGGGAGTGGAGTGACAGGACAAGGGGTAATGGTTTTAAACTGGAAGAGGGGAGATTTAGATTGGATATTAGGAAAAAATTCTTTCCTGTGAGGGTGGTGAGAGCCTGGCCCAGGTTGCCCCGAGAAGCTGTGGCTGCCCCATCCCTGGAGGGGTTCAAGGCCAGGCTGGATGGGGCTTGGAGCCACCTGGTGTGGTGGGAGGTGTCCCTGCCCAGGGCAGGGGTTTGGAACTCGAAGATCTTCAAGGTCCTTTCCAACTCTAACCGTTCTATGATCATTAAAGCTTGTGCAAGCAGATACTCTTTCAAGCACTGTTTTCTTGGGAAGCAGCGTGTCTGACCCAGCTATTAGATGATTGTTTCTGTTATTCAAATCTGGATTTTATTGTTTCAGATGCCTGTGAGTACTGATTATTTGTCACTTCTGCAGTGGTTAATTCTGAGGACTGCCCTGATTACCTATTTGAAAGTAATCTCTGCTCCTTGTCCCTGGGAAAACAAGTCCTTGAAATAAAAATAACTGTACTAATTTGCACGTATTTACACTGTCGATAGTTACAGGTCCACATAATGTATAATTATGGTTTACTGGTAAATGCTGTTCATCATGTTTATGCATCTCTGGGAGACTGTGAAGTAACAAATAATCGAGCATCCATGACGTGGTCTCCTAATGCCAGGGAGAAAACCTTGCTGGCTCCGTGGTGGTGATGGTTGATGCAAAGGTTTCAGGCTGGTGGTGGTGGAAGTGTGGGGCCCAGGTCACGAGTTAGTGGACAAAAAAAAAAAAAAAAAAAATTGGTTTATTTTTTAATAGGTTTTGTGTATTTTAATACTTGTACTGCTATTTTAAAGTAAAAAATAAGGTTACAGTAAGGTTCTGGACACCTTGGTGCATCCACCCCTGCCGAGGCTGCTTTTCCTGAAGTTACTTCTTCTGGAGCAGGAGCGTGTTTCTCTCAGCAGGGCTGGTGTCCCAAGGTGCAGTGCTGCCTTCCTTCATCCTTAGAGGTGCTGAAATGTCACATCTGCAGGTGGAGTGTCAACCCCCTCAAACCCAACGGGGTGCAAAGCAAGGACATGTTTCTAGTGAGTGGGAAGCACCCCTGGGAGATCCATTCTGCCTGGAGTGAGTGTCTTCTCCTGGCCCTGAACCACCGCTGGCTCCCCAGCCTCCAGGTGATCCCACTTTAAATACCAGCTAAAATACCCTTCAGGAAAATTGAAGTCTTAATAGAAGATGACTCATCTCTAAAGAGCTTATGCATTTCAAGAAGCAATTTGAAGTGTACAGCAGGCTGCCTTAGACTCCAAGCCACAGCCAAAATTAATGGAGAGCTCTTCAGCTTCCAGGAGTATTCACTTGCCCAGATTGCTCTTCAGCAAAAACAATTACTTAAAATATTTCTCATAATAGTCAACACGTTGTAAAGCAGTATTTTTTTCTGTTTCTAGTAATTGTGGTATTCCTTGGTGGTGGTGGTCTGAGACTTCGTTTTTCCTTTCCCTTACAAGCCCCATGCCTTCGAGGTGACAGTCTGGAGGGGTTTTGAGTGCAGCTGGTGTCACCAACCGGGGTCTTGAAAAGACAAGTCTGAGCAGTGAGTCAGGCTTGTAAAAATCCTCAATACCCTGATTTTTTTTTTTATTTTATTTGTTCTTTTTTTTTTTTTCCAGCAGCAGCCATCGCTGCTTTGCAGTGGTTCTGCAAAAGAAATCAGGGGGTCCCCACTGGCTCCTACCCTTCGACAAGACGTCCCGTCCCCGATAAGACTGTGATGATATTGTTACAGCTTGTTTGGCCCCTGGTGAGGATGCTAAATTAGGTTTTAATAACTTCTGCAATGTGGTTGGTATTAGCAAGTGTGTGGTGTAGGCGCTGGATCAGAGCTAGGGGAGCTGTGAGGAGTCGTATTTTGGCTTTTATGGCTGCAAACAAAGCGGCGCCGTTGACGCAAAAGAAAGGGAAAATTGCCAACATCATTCTTCAGGCATTATAATTCATAAAGCTGCTCCTCTTTGTGTTTTCTGCCGCTCCTCAAATAAAAAACAAACCATTTTGAGGCTGATGTGACCTTTTTGGTTGTAGACCTTAGAGCTGTAGAGCAAACACGAGCTCTGGCGCCAAAAGCTCCGATGCCCCGTGGGCACGGCTGGGCTTCAGCGCCACCTCCCAAAGACAAATAATGTTATGGGCCATTGCTGCGGTGGCTTTGATACCTGCTGGTGGTCAGTTCTAGACTGAATTAAAACGGTTCACAAATTCCAGAGGAAGAAAAAAAATCACTTAAAAATGCCCCATCTCCAGTATATTTTGGACAAGATTAGGTTTACTATCAACTGTCTCAAAATTGAGGTGCTGGCTGCTGCTCTGCCTGGTGTTCTCAATGGCAGAAGGGGACCTCACCAAGAAGAGCAAATTGGGAATTATCTTTCAGTGCAGCAATTAAATGTCTTCATGGGGAAATGCCATAATTCCAGGCTTCTCGCGTGCAGTCAGGTCTGCATCCGAGTGTTGGCTTGCCATCTACTGCCCCTTGAGAAACAGGTGACACCCTTTGGAAATGAGCAGCTCTGGGAATATTGATGGTCCTTGGGGACAAACCCCAAGGCTCTGGGTGTTTCTGGTGTTCATAAACTGCTCTCCTTTTTGGCTTTGGTCTTCCTCAGCGCGGCATCACTTCGTTTTAAGTGATGATCTCAGAATGAAAGGTGACATCCATCATACCCCGTTCATCAGCTTTTGTCTGTTGAAATACCATGAAAATGAGGAGGGGGAAATGACGTTGTGTGGGCCATCTTAGACAGGAATACAGGTGGAGGGGGAGAGACAGACCTTGGCATGCGTTTATTTTATTATTTTTTTTCCAATGCAACACCTTCTTTACTGCAGCCCACTCATTTTTATTATTTTTTTTTTTTTGGTGCCATGAGGGTGCAGATCCCATCTCTTCAGTGAGGAGTCCAGGGCACAGCCAAGTGGGTGGCTCTTCATCCGAGGTGCTCAAGGAAGCTTGGGCTGTGGTTGGTGGTGGTGGCTTTGCACAGGGGTTTCAAGGGTGCTGCAGAAATAGAATTCTATTTAATTTGATTTCCAAACCTTGTTTTCAATTACACGAACTTTTCCAGGGAACATTTGGAAGCGAGTGGTATTTCTGTGGCTTTATTGCATTTTGGGTAGAAAAACCACTTAGGACTTGGCTCGGGATGTGTGTGTTCTTGTCACACACCGCTACGGATTGTCCTCTTCCCATCAGCTTACATCTGCCGCAGATTACCAGGGAGGGGGGAGAAACCCAAAAAGCCTTTATGTAAACTTCACTTCTTTTTAATGTAGAGCAATAGCTGCTGGACCTCTAACGGCTCGTTCTCCGTGAGGTACATATGTACATCAGCTATAACACACTGTCAGCGAACAGTGGTTTTCAATCAAAAAGACTGTCAGCGGAGCTGATTCACTAACAAGAAAGCTGTCAAGCTGTGACAGCTGCTGTCTTTGCAACCCCAAACAATCTGCTCGGCGCTAACTCTGACTTATGCTTCCATTTATTATACAGTAGTAATGAGTTCTGTCCTTAGAAATCTCGTTTTGGAGAGCACACCTAGCCGCTTCGTTATGTATATAGAATATATCAAATCAGATCCAAGGTGTGCCAGAGAAGTTTTCCGCGACAAAGTTCTACTTCTGTCTTTTCAATTATTTTCTTTTTCTTTTAATTCCACATCCAGTTTGAGTACTTACCTCATTTTTGTAGTTGAGGGTGAACCTGGAGATCTCATTACTATTATAGGCTGAGAAAGGGTGTGATTTCTTTCTTCCTTCGTTGTGTTGATAAATGGCATATAACCTTAAGCACAACACCGGTGTCTGCAGAAAAGAGTGAAGAAATTTGCTGCTGTAGGAATTGTTCTGATGCCTAATAATCTCCGGATCTCGCAGATCACAACAATTCAACCCAGAGGAGGAGCTGGGGTTTCAGGCGGATGCTGCTGATCAGGTGCAGATGCCGGTATTCAAATCGTCAGCCTTTTCTTTTAAAATAAAAAAAGAGAAGGAGCACCTTCGGGCTCCTTAAGTCTCGTTAAACAATCTCTTCCAGCAATGGCTTCCAGACCCAACTCTCCCTTGCTTCAGTTTTGCTTGATTATTGCTTGCCTGGCCCATAAAGGAGATGAAGAAAAAAAGGCATCTGCTCTTCCCCATCCCATATATTTAGTGATGTAAAGAATCCCTGCTAAATCATCTTTTCCAGCTCTGCTCATCCCAGTTCCTTCTGCTTTTCTCACCTTGGTGCTTCAGCTGCTGGTGCCCCATAGAGCAGGTGGCTTGCACTAGATATTGCCCTTGTCAAGCATCTCAGGGAGGGACTGGCCCCTCTGCCCAGCACTGCACCTTGTCACACGCTTGCTGCCTCCCCTTCTGCTCCCCCAGCCCAGAAGAAGGGAAGGTTGATGACCTGCAGCCCACCAGGACCCTGCACCGAGAGCAGGTGAACAAAGCTTAACCCACAGGACAAAGAGAACAGCCTTCCAGAAGCTCATTGTTGCCTTATGTCATCAGATGAAGATGATAACCTTCATGGAAGATCTTCATAAAGCTGTTATTTCTGAGAGCTTGGAAAAGCTGGGTGAGGTCCAGGGGACTGAGGACCCAAACGCCTGTTGTGCAGAGGGAGCTGACAGTCGCCTGACGTGCCTCCCGTCCCCACACACACCCTAACAAGATGTGTTTGTACCTGGAAGATAAACCCAGGTGGGTAACAGCTACCGTGGATTCATCAACAGCAAACCACATTGTCTCATTAATTGCCACTTATAGCTGGGGAAGGCTGATGGTGTCATCTGCTGGCACGTCTAAGCGTTTGGCCGGTGACACAGGTGCAAGTGTGGGAAACACGAAATGAGGAAAAAAATAACTCATGGTGAAGGTGCAGAGCTGTTGAGAAAACTGTCATCAGAAGGCTCCGTGCCCGGCCAGAGGGATGCTGTTCCCCAGAGTTGGTTGTGAGCCCAGTGTTGAGGTTTCTGATCAGTGCTTGCAGTTTTGAGCCTTTTCAGGTTGGGTCAAGCTGCGAGGGGGGTGGTACAGAAAGGTACCACCCAGACCGTTCCTGTGGCTGGGCACGGCGCAGGGTGGCACTGAGCAGCAGGGTAACCTTGGTCTTTGATATTCATCAGGTGTAGGGTACGGTTCCCAGTTGCCCTCGATGTCTCCTGCCTGATTTATCTGCTGCTGGGACTTGCTTTCCTGGATGTGCTCCAGCGGGGCTCAAGCAGGTTTCTCGCTGCATTTCTGACCTACTCTGAGATACTTTTTTTTTTTTTTATTTCACTTTTTATATTTTTATTCCAAACGTTCTTTCCTTGGAAAACTACCAGCTCACTTTAATTCGCTTTCTCCTCAGCTTTACTGCCAAAAGATCTACTCAGTAATTCCTGGAATTTGTTGAAGTCCATTGCTTTCATCTCCCTTAGAGGGAGAGAAATAGCAGAGTGAAAGCGTTCGTGTTTGTTGGCACCTGGGCTCCCGGCCAGCTCTTCCTTCTGGGTTGGCATCGGCTGTATGAAAGCATCCCCCCTCCTCCTCCTCATTCCTTAGCACCGCTCGGGGATGCTGATTCTCATTTTTTCCCCTCTCACCTCCACACATTTGAATAAGTTGCTGTGATAAAGGAACGGCAGCGGAGAGTGAGGGCATGGTAATTGCGCAGAAGCTTTTCCCAGAGGAATGGCCAAGAAGAGGCAGTTTTGCTGATGCGGGAGCTGGGGAGCCCGGGTAGGGTGCCTGGCTCCCCCGGGCAAACAGACATTGTCCTTCTTCCCCCTCTGTCCTGCCATGGTGGTGCTCCTTGGCCATGGAAATGTCCCTTTCCCAAGCCAGCTCCGGTCCTCCAATATCACCCAGAGATGGGCATTTGCTCCTGTCCGTGTAGCACTGCAAGGTTACACGGAGCACAGTATCTTTCTCTTTGCCTTTATTCAAGTCAGTTGCTGGTTGAAGAGGTGCTGCCCTGCCTTGCAGCACACAGCTCCCATCCTGCCTCTGCGGGGACCCGTGGGACTCGGGGCCCAGGAGCTGTGCCTCTCCGGCTCCTTCTGCACTGCACTGAGGGTTTTAAACCCTTTGCTGATAGGGCCCCTTTGAGTATTCCTGAAAAGATCACCAGTGGGTCTGCTGGGTCCCATCGATACCTTATGCCAGGAGACATAAGAGTTTGTTCTTTCGACTCATGTAATTACAGATGCTGGGCTGTTCTTTGCTGATGAGAAAGTATTGATGGCAACTTCTCCCTCAAACTACAGCAGGAAGAGCAGCAGCGTGTAAAAAGAAGGATTACATGACAAGAGCTGTCTTTGTTATACCAGTGCTCTTTCAAGTTGTGGGTTTGTTTTGGTTTTTTTTAAATAAAAAAAAAATCCAACTTTTCTTTTGTTTTGAAAACTGTGAAATTCTCTTTTGTTGCAGATCTTTCTGGGCCTCAGTCAAAGCCCACTGAAGTCAATACAAAGACTCTGACTTCAGTTGAATTTGAATCGAGCTGCAGTGGCCAATGAAAGATTAAAACCAGCTCCGCTGTATCAAACAACGCCAAGCACCAACATCTATATCCCCCTTTATGTTTTGCGCATCTGTTCCTTCTAAATTAGCAACGAGTCTTGTATGCAAATGCAGGATGTGTTTCATGTTTGCTCATCGTGGTTTCAGATACGCCCGAGGAAAGGGTGGGTGTGAAGCTGTTGGATGACTGCAGATGGAGATGCTCCTGCCCTGCTCCCCTCCACAGCTCCTCTCGTACCTTATGAGGTCCCCAACTGCGGGGAGAGCACGGAGCCGAGGGGTCTGCTCATGTTATGAATTCCTGTGTGGCGTAAGGTCTTGCTCTATCAAATGGGACATAGCTATGGGACAGCACTGCTGAGGCCCCACATCAAGGGCTGTGTCCAGTTTTGGGCCGCTCCAAAGAAGAAAGACCCTGAGGGGCTGGAGAGTGTCCAGAGAAGGGCAACGGAGCTGTTGAGGGGTCTGGAGACCAAGTCTTGTGAGGAGCAGCTGAGGGAGCTGGGGGTGTTCAGCCTGGAGAAGAGGAGGCTGAGGGGAGACCTTGCTCTCTACAACCCCCTGAAAGGAGGGGGTAGCCGGGGGGGTTTGGTCTCTTCTCCCAAGGGAACAGGCCATGGGACAAGAGGAAACTGCCTCAGGTTGTGCCTAATGGATGATGGAGATTGGGAAAAATTTCTTGCCCAAAAGTGTTGTCAAGCCTTGGACTGGGCTGCCCAGGGCGGTGGTGGAGTCGCCATCCCTGGAGGGGTTCCAGAGCCGGGCAGACGTGGTGCTGAGGGACACGGGGCAGTGGGGGTTTGGGCAGTGCTGGGGCCAGGGTTGGACTCCACGGTCTGAAAGGTCCCTTCCAACCCAGGCCATTCTGTGATTCTATTTGCAAAAAGATGGTGAGTCACCCCAGCTGGGCTAAGGGGAGGACAGGAGCCCCCGTCCTGGGGCCACCCCACCCGGGGCTGCAGCCAAAGGGGGTTTGGTGTGACCCCATCAACGTGCATGCACAAACACCCTGGGGCAGGAACCGTGGGCTGCTGGTTCCCGATGCCAGGCACGCAGGGGAGATGCTTGCGAGCGGCCCTTGGATGTTGTCACCTTTGGGACAAGCTGCTCCGGGACAGGGCTTGTGTTCCCACACTACAGCAATCCCTCCATCGGGGGGACAAAACCACATCTGCAGAGCTACCTTGAAGGGAACACGAGTAGAAAAAAGCTGCGTAGGAAAACAGACGGATTAAATAGCCAAAGTGGGAAGGTGCAGTCTGATGGAGGGGAGCCCAAAGCAGTGGTTCCGCCTGCTCTGTTGCCTCTCTAGCTCCCTGGGGACCCTTGTTTGCTTTGCTGGTTTGGGGAGGTTTTTATTAAGTTTCTCCTTTTCTTTCATGTCACTGGAATGCTTGTAAAACACCTTGTTAAGAATTCCCGTCTGCTGGCCTATTATTTATTAAGTATTATTTTGTGTTGCTGATTCTTTTTCTTGTGACAAAGAGTACGTAACAACTGCTTGCAGATGTTGAGCTTTCCTCTCAGCACCGGGAGGTTTTAGATTGGAAACCATAAATGGCCCAGCAGCCAGTGATGTGGCGATGCCCTAATGCCGTCCCTGAGGGAGGTGCAGGTTTGGGGAATTTCTGCTGCCCCCCACGACGTGCCAGGTCGCCTGCAGGGGATGCTTGAGCCCCTGCTTGTTTGCTGACAGCTATTGCAAGGTATTTACAGAGTTGTCTAATTATTCAGCAATTAAAATACGCTGGGTTTGTAAAAGAGGGAAAACCACCCAAAAAAAATAATAAAAAGAGAAGAGCTCAGCTTCCAACTTGAAATGCAGGAGTTGAACTGAATTCTTACAAATATCTTGTACGTTTGCATACATAAAATCTACGTAAGAGTGCCCACCCAGATCCCCCAAATACAGTGGGGTTTGATAAGTCATCGAGGAAAGAAGGGGAACACCAGCAGCTCGTTAGTTGTTTAGCCCAGTGATTCCTGAAGGATCTCTGAAAGGGTGCCACGCTGGAGGAGTTCCTGATGGGAGGAGGCGTTGATTGAACCACTCCAGGGATGGGCAGGGAGGTGCTGCCCTGAAGAGCTTAGAGAAGTTAAATAATCATAGAATGGTTAGAGTTGGAAGGCACCTTAAAGATCATCAAGTTCCAGCTAAAATCAACTAGACTGCTGGAGGACCAGATTAATTATATAAAGTACAAGCAATACTTCACTTGTAAAAATTCCTTACTTGATTGGTAAAACCCTTTGTGTTTGTATATGTAGAAATGAGTATGTTGCTTGTGTCTGTCCTTCTGAGGCAGAAAACAGATCCCAGAAACCCTGTTCTTACCGGAAAGTCTTTATCTTAACACACCGGAGAGCAATTTCACCAACAAAAGACGGCGTCGGGATGCCAAATTAAAAACTGATGAAAACTGGGAAAATAAAAGACTTTTTTGACATTTACAATTAATGCCACAAAAATGTTAGTTTAATCAGACAATATGGTTAATCACAAAGGTGAAATTGGAAGTTGCCAGCCCTGAATGCTAGTGTAAAAGTTAATAAATTCAGCTCATAATCATTATGCACATGCTAGTTATAATAATTTACTGTCCATACCAAATCTTTATAAGCATTGTAATTAAATATAAAATGCACATTAGAATTATAATGAGTAATTAGGGCAACATAACTAATATGCATAAAAGTCCCGAAGCTCATTAAAATGTTAAAAGATGAAACCTGTTCTAGCTGTTGGGTTTTTTTTTCCTGGTGCTTCCTGTCCCTGCCTGGACGCCGGTGTTCTGCCGCCTTGTTTAGCTGCTCCTGTAGACATTTTAAAAGCAGAACGACAATATTTGGGTCGGGAACCAGACTCAGCAGGGCTATTTTTAACTTTTTCTTT
>VZRU01021134.1:67216-91902 GCA_013398155.1 Pedionomus torquatus | reverse complement strand
TTTTTTTTTTTTTTTTTTTTTTTTCCCCCTGGATGGAAAATAAATAGCACTAACTGTCCCCTGCCCACCGCAGGGTGGGGGGTGCCACGGAGACACGTTGCCCTTTGCTGGGTGGCACCTGCCCAAATCCTGTGAAATTTCCCCAAACCCGCAGCGGCAGCGTCTTGCCCCGCTCTGGGGTTGTCGTCAGCACTGGTCCCTCTCACACAATTCCTCTGGAAATCCAAAAATTAATGTGTATTCCGTGGGGTCAATAAACACCTCCTTTGGGTCAAGAACAGCCGTACCTCCTGGGCTATTTCACGTGGGGACAGACGCCGAAGGGTGTCATTAAAACCCCAGTTAAGCCGAGTCTCTGAGCCACCCGCCCGAAAAAGCCTTTCCCAGCAAAGCACTTACTCGTGTTTGAGAAGCTGCTATTAAGTAAGTTCCAGTAATTTATTTTTCAAGTCAGAAACGAAGCATTTATTCTAAGTGCTCTGCTCTGCAGGGATGAACTGGGGGAGAGGATTGAGCAAGGAGCCGCCGGAGGGAGAGTAAACTTACAATCAGGAGTCGCTAAAGCCCAGTAGGGCTGACAGATACATGAAATAGTATTTATGCTTTTTTTTTCCCATGTTATTTCATATAACCATTATTTAGGAAATATAAAAATGACAAGTACATTTAAAGTTATTAGCCCTACACAAGGTTGTCTCGTTAACATCACTGTTACATTTTCCTGCAGCATCTTTGGTCAGAGCAATAACTTCTCTGTCCTCTTCTGCCCCTTGGGAGCTCCGGGACTGTCCCCCCCTTCCTCCCCCATGGGCTCCTCCAGGTAGATGGTTTCACTCTCCACGGATGCTCTGTACCTTTGAGACAAGCTGTTATTTCCTTGCTCACTTGTGTGTTCGTAATTATTTATAACGAAGTGCTCTACACGCACTCGAAAGCTCGTCTGTGTCCCTGCAGCACAATCAGAACCTCTTCCCACGGAATGCTTGGAGAGGAACACCTGGAAAAGCCTCCTTTTCCAGCCTTTGTGGGAAGGCTTGCTGGAGCCGCACCTGCCCCGTGCCTCCCTGCAGCCTCGGATTCTTTTCTGTTGAACCTTTAACCAAAACTTATTTTTCTAGCTGTAGTTGTAATATTTAAAATGTATTAAAGCTGCTCTTTCTTTTTGCCTCTTTAAGCTGGTGTCCATCTGTATTTATCCTTGGCCCTCTCTTGCCCACCCAGGACTTTTGCTAGCCTCTGTGTGATCAGTCGGCTGGACAGAGCAGTGTTGCATGGTTAATGACACCCAATGATTTTCTGTAATCCTTTAAGCCATCTTTATTAAATGCCCTGGTGAAAACATTTTCCTCCAGAGCCGATATTCCTCCTTGGCATTGATTCCCTAAGCGGCTGTAATGCCCCCAGAGCGGCGATTCCCTGCTGCAGGGTGGGCAGTGGCGCTGGTGGTGGCCACAAGGGGCCTGTGGGAAGCCAAGGGGTTTTTTTCCCCATCCCTGGAAGTATTTAAGGCCAGGCTGGATGGGGCTTTGAGCAACCTGGTCTAGTGGGAGGTGTCCCTGCCCAGGGCAGGGGGGTTGGAACTCAATGATCTTCAGGGTCCTTTCCAACTCTGACCATTCTATGATTCTGTGGAAAGCATCTAATTGCCATGGGGATTGAAATCAGTAATTTAAGGTGGTCAGATGCCCTCGGTGTGGATTCCCTGTGTGGGGCTGGAAGCCCGACTGGGCTTCTCCTGACAAGGGTGTCAGCAGCGGGTCGGAAAGTTTATTTGTGGTACAAAAAATAAATCGGCTGTAAAGAGCTGCAGAAGGATGTAACGAGGTGGAGGAGATCAGACATGGATAATCTTCGCTGTGAAGTACGGGGAGGAGAGGAACAGGGTTGGGGGAACCCTCACTATGTGTTTTGGGAACTTTCTGCACTCTTGGGGTGCTGCCTGGGAGGAGAAATCATGTTGTTTTCTGCATGTTTATTGCAACCTCTCCCAAATCACGCTGTCAGCTTCCATCCCTCTCTTCTCCTGGCTGCTTTGGCTGGTCCCGCACATCCTTGGGGGGATTTCAAAGCCAGGCAGACATGGTGCTGAGAGACACGGGTTTGGGCAGCGCTGGGTTGATGGTTGGACTGGGTTATCTGAAAGGTCCCTTCCAACCTGGACCATTCTGTGGTGGTTCTGTCCCGCTGCTCAGGGATTCTGTCCTGCTGTTACAGAGATTGCTCACTAAAAACCATCGTACGTTGGGTCAGAGTTGAGTTGAACCTCGTGAGCGCTTCCTCACATCATCTATGAGCTTTTTCTCTCACCACCTTACATGTATTTAGATCAATACAGTCTTTCTTCTGATTGTTGTACCCTCACAATAAAACAGGTGCCACCCCAGCCGCACAACAACTGCCGCCCAACAGACACCGGTGTCTGCTCAGAAATGAGCCTTTGCTGACTACCTGGAAAAACACTGGGGACAAAAAATAATATATTAAATTGTGGGGGGCCCAGAATCCCTTCCCAGGTGTTGGTCTCTTTTTTTTTTTTTTTTTTTTCTTTCCCAAACAAGCCTTGGCAGCAGGCAGCAGTGGCTATTTAGGTGTGTAATTTCATCTGGAGTTATCCAGTCGCCCGCGCCGGTGGGAGCAGCGGGGTCTGATGGATGTTTTGGCTCAGCATCCTTACCCAGCGCTGCCCCAGGAACCTGCCTGCATCACACGGTTTCTCTTCAGACTCAAAGCAGGGAAACAACCTGGTGATGGAAACCCTCAAAGAGCAGCAGCTCTGAGCTGTCTGCGGTTTCTGCTTTCATACGGGCGTTAAGCGGGGATTTCCTAGTGCAGAGAATATTGATTTTCTTATTTTAATTCTGAACAAACAGAAGCCGAAACCCTTCTGAAAAGGGAGATCTAAGAAAACCTCGTTTCAGAAGTTTTTCAGTATTTTTTCCAAACAAAGCTCTGCCTCACCGGACAGCAAAGCCAGGGTTTGTGGTTTGTGGCTGGGATCCATCCGGCATCCCCGTCCCAGCCGCCGAGGGAGCAAAGAGCTTGGGGCTCCCACCTGGAAGAACGCTGGCAAACTGTCTGGTTTTATGGTTGGTTTAGCTTGGGAATTTATTAGCAGTGATGGTCTGTGTGTGTTTATAAAGCAAACAAGTAAATAAATAAACATTTTAAAGAAATCCTCCCAAAACACCAAGTAAGAGGTGGGCAGGCCGCCCTGAGAAGTGTGAAGGAGGTACATTTTGGGGAAAAAAAAAACACTTTCTATGTGACTCAGGCCTTTGCTGGGCTTGTATTTGCTCTTTTCTGCTTAACTCTCATGAGAATTCAGTATCGTCTGTGCAGTGGGCACACAGTGTGGCATATTCATTTCAAACTCGATTATTTGCTAATAATCCTACCCACTCAAAATTAGGAAAAAAACAAACCAAACCCCAAAAAACCAAAACAACATTTACCGTCTTTTTGTGCAGTGGAGAAAAAGGTTTGCTTCTTACTATGAAAAATTTGTTTTTCACTTAATCGTGAAAAATGCAAAGCTTTCCAAGGAGCCACCGTGTGATGCTGCAGAGAGGGGCTGGATACCATCCTGTTCCCTGCTATTAATGGGCTTACATGGCTTCAGTGCTGCTCTTCTGAGCGCTCCAGAAGCAGGGGCTGAGCTCTGCGCAGCTCGCAGCAGCTGCTCACACGCTGCCGCACAACCAGAGGCAAAATGTGACCCGTTCACAGCTCTTCATGGCATCGGTCTCGCTTAAAGTTTAATTTTTTAAAAAAGTCTCAACTGCACAGACAGCTTCGTTTCTCAGGAAGGAGTCAGCTTTGCACGTCCCTGTTATTTTTATGGACTAACTAAAAAAATCCGGTATTTATTTATTTTTTCCTATGGAGGAGTAGGCATTAAATCGGTTATACAGTTGTTATCCACTTGGAATAGGAAATAGGCAGGGAATTGAGTGAGAGGACGAGGGGGAATGGTTTTAAATTGGAAGAGGGGAGATGGAGATGAGATGTGGAGAAGAATGTGTTTGCTGTGAGGGTGGTGAGAGCCTGACCCAGGTTGCCCAGAGAAGCTTGAACCTGGAGGGGTTCAAGGCCAGGCTGGATGGGGCTTGGAGCAACCTGGTGTGGTGGGAGGTGTCCCTGCCCAGGGCAGGGGGTGGCACTGGATGAGCTTTGAGGTCCCTTCCAACTCTAACCAGTCTGTGATTCTATGAAGTGTTAACATTACCAGTTGAAAGTTAATTACTTTATGGACTGTTTTGATGTAATCATTGGGAAGAGAAGGCAGAAGGCAACAGAGGGTGTGTTTGCTGGCTGTGGGACAGCACAGTCTGTCTGTCCGTCTGACTCAGGGAAGGACACAAGTGATGGGCGAGAGAGAACCAGTTCTCTGCTTAATCCCACCCAAAATGGTTTAGTTCAGCACTGAGAGTTGTGTGCGGATGCTAAGAGGGCTCTGACAGCTGGATTCCCGCGCCACGTTCCTCCACATCTGGAAAAGCTGAAGGTGTGGGTGACGTTCAGGGGTGGGATGGAGCCGACCCACTGTGCAGGGGACCCAGCCCTCGCTCTGCTCTTTCCTGTCTGATGATTCTTTGGTCTGGCTGGTTCCCCGAAACGGAGGATGGTCTCCTGAGGTGCCACGTTGAGCCGCGGGTGAGGCAGTGGAAGAGGCAGAGGAGAGGCAGTCAGCTTTGTACATGCACATAAACACCTTAAAGCAACATCTGGAAAACTGCTTGGGAAAAAAAAAAACCAAACAAAAAACCCCAACCAAACAAACAGATTTTTATTTATAAGCTCTGCGCTTTGGTTTTTATGGTGTTTTTACGATGCACATAAATTACAGTTTAAAAACAGAAAATGTAAAAGAAATTCCAGGGAGGAGGCAATTGTTGTTCAGCCTCTCCTTTGATAAGCTCTTTCCTGAGGAATCTGTTGTGCTTTATTTTCAGCTTACGCTTGCCTTTCTCTAGCAACTGGAAAAACCGAGAATCGCTTTTTATCTTTATTTGTACCCGCGGTTCTGAGCTTAAAATGTTTATTGCTGTTTGCAATTTAAAAAGACAAAATGTATTTACCGGAAGGGATCTATACCCAGTGCAAGAGTGGCAAAGTCCTGCTGCTGTGTGGTACTTACAGTTGGTTTGTAACTGCGAAGGTAAGTTTGTTCTTTTAATATGCACAACAAGGTCGCGGAGGCCGTTTGAGCCCATGTGGTTTATGGAGCACTTGCAGAAGACCTGAGGCAGAAGACCTGAGGCAGCAGACCCTGTCTTTGCTCTGGACCCTGCCCCCCGAGCCCAGCGAGACCCCTCAGCCCCCACCACCCCTGGGGCTCCGTCTGCTTTTTGTCTCAGGTTTAAATACGCTAACGCTTACGAGTAGTTATCCTTTATGCTGAATGACTTGGAAAAAACAGCTTTTTTTCTTTTTTGAGTATGGGCTGGATATTTCGTCTTGTCTCAGTTGTGGTTTATCACAGCAGATACGCAGAAAACGTGTGTCAGACTCTGCTGTGGGAGAGTTTTTGCGCGGCTGGAGGAGCCCGGGGCTGGCGAGCCGAGCTGCGGAGCGTGCCCAAGGGGCAGCGGCGTCGGAGCAGTCGAGATGCAAATGTCCGTTTTTACACTTCTTTTTTTTTCAGTTGCCCCCACAATTCAGGAGCTTAAATCCAGCGGTGTGGTGCTCGGAGGGAACGGACTGATTCGGTGCGAAGGTGCAGGAGTTCCTGCCCCGCTCTTTGAGTGGTACAAAGGAGAGAGGAAGTAAGTAGCCGGTGCTCGCCAAGCCCTGCGCTGCCCGGGATGCCGCGGGTGGAGGAGAGAGGAGGCCACCGGGCTGGGTGACAGGTCCTACAGTCACGGAAAACGGGTTGGAAGGCACCTTAAAGATCATCAGGTTCCAACTCTCCTGCCCTGGGCAGGGCCACCTCCCGGCAGAAAGGGTTGCAGGTTCAGGACGAGCCCGGCGGGTTCTCCCCAAAATGAGTCCTGGGCTTTAAACAACGGGTGCTTGGAGGTGCCGCCTGCCAAGAGCCGTGCTTTTGGGGGAGTTTCTGGGTTTCCTCGGGGTCACGGGGTTTTCCGTGCTCCAAAATGAGGTGTTATCAGGTTGGCCATGATAGTGGTGATTGCAATAGTGAGCCAAACATTTAAAATTGCTTCAGCAATTACAGCCCTTTAAGTACAATAACCAGAAAGGCACTGTAGAAGTCTGCTAAAAAAAATAATAATTCATCTTCCTAAGTTTTCCTGCTCAGGGTGTTGGGGTGGGAAGGTTGGTTCACGAACAAGACTCTCAGCCAAAGCTTCATGTCCATGAATTTCCAGGCAGTTGTGCCATCAGGGGTGCAGAGCCCAGGTTCATCGTCCCCAGGCTGGCACAGAGCTGCTGTGCTCCTTGGCACCCCGGGGGCACCAGGGCGCTCTGCTCCAACCCTAAAACCTGACCATGTCCCCTGGGTTGGTTTTCTTACAGCCAGCCTCACTTGCGGGTCATTAGTGCTGCTTGATGAGAACGGCCACCTCTGCCTTGTCTTTATTTTCAAAGCAGCTCATTGAACAAGTAAATATATATTTCTTGTAAATAGGAAATTTGTATTTTACATCTCTTAGCTCATCCAAGAGCTTGTTCCTGTGAAGTTCACATATTGACACGAAGGCAAATGGATATTGTCCCCTGGAGCCACTGTCCATAGGCACCTTCTAGCTTCTGGAATTTCCTGCCTTTCCAGCAGTGGGTTTCTCAGCTCACGCATCCCATTAGACCTGGGAGTTGACATGAGAATATTAATGACCGTTTTTCACAGAAAGCCATCTGTCAGCTCATTTCTCACTGAACCAGCTGCTCCCCTTGAGGAGCATTAGCTGCTCATCTCCCTGAGTCTTCAGAGCAGCCACAGCTACTGCCCTTTGGCCATATCCTTAAAGTGTTCCTAAAAACAATATCATTGAGCTTGACTATATATAAAAGTAAATGTTTTTCTTCTGTTGGAGAAATTAACGTGCATCCTATTTCCAAAAATACATCATACATCACAGACGTTTGGAGGGAGCTGCATCAGAAGCACATTTCACGTGGAGAGTGCAGCACAGGTTTTACTGCTCTGGGTTCAATTAGCCGTTTCCAGCACGATAATCACCTTTCTATTTATAACGTTGTTGACCAATTCCTTTCCTCCTGAGCGTGTTCAGTGCCATGGCAGCAGCAGGGAAGAGCGTTTTGGGACCCTAGTGTTGTGCCTTCTGTTTTCTGTTTCGGTTGGTGCATCACCTGGGGCTTGCTATAATCAGCAAGAAATGTGCTGTCCCACGGTGTCCTACTGCTCAAATACGGTGTTAAATCTGATGGTCCATCCTTTTTTATAAACTATTGGTGACAGATACGCTAGACATATGAGTACGAGGGTACTGAGGACCTCTGAACCTCTACCACCTGCAGGAAAGAGGGAAAAAACATAGAAGTGGAGAGTTTTTTTCCCCTCCAGTGTTACCTCTTCGTGTCTGGGTGATGGAAAGCCGGCGTGGCACAAGCCTGAGACAGCTCAGTTGTTTTAATGCTGAGAAGAGCTTCCGTAGGTGGTTCAGAGCAGCGTGTACATGATCCTGCGGATAATTTGCAGATCTAGTGCAAGGCTAAATTTATATACTGGGGGTGCCCAGCCTGCTGTATTTCCTCCTAATAGAGCAGAGAGAAACCCATTTTCTTCAGTTAGTCTTGTTTTTTTGTTTTCTAAGATCTGGATGAATTGTTGAATAAATGAACACCAGGCTTAAATCCGAAAGCCTGAGTGCATGTGCAGTGTCAGAACCGAGCCTTTTGGGTCTGTAAAACGTGTTGTTGTTACTTAAATGAATGTAAACCCAAGCTCACGTTTTCGAGGCTCCAGGGATCATCTCATCATAAAATAGCCATTAAAAACTAACCAGGAAAGCAGAAGGCACCCCGGTAAAACTGCTGGTCTTCAAGACGCTTGTGGTCAGCTGTGGAGCTGTCAGGAGGCTGCGCAGACCCCAAGCTGGGGAAGGGACTAGAAATCTGGAGGGGGGGAAGTTAGTAAAAGCATCTTAAAATCGCAAAAGTACGTGGCTTCTAGAACTACGAGGATTCCCTGCAGAAAGGAGGCCGGTTCCCCTGTGCTGCCTCCCTGTTCCTGAAACCCACAACTGCTCGAGTATGTGATGTGACAGAGTGACACAGAAATTGGATCTCAGACATTCAACAGCCGCAGGGATGAAGCCCAGAAGCCGCCTATCTAAAAATAGGAATTCCCCTCATCCTCGACAGAGCAAACAAGACCTACGTTTGAAATAACAAAACTCGTTACAGTGGCTTAATATATTATAATGACAGGAAGGTATTCAGATACAAAAGCCTGGAGGCAGGCGGGCACCCCCGGGGCTGGCGCTGGTGCATGATGTTCCTTGGATGCGTAAGCATTGTCTCTGGAACGAAACGGGGGTTGTTCCTCCCTTTGGAGCTGGTGCCACGAAGCAGGAAGGTGAGGGAAGGTGTAGGGTGAAGGTGCACACACCTTCAGATGCTGCTCCTGCCCGGGAAGCGACTGGGTCAAACCCCGGAGCAGGAACACGGGCTGTGTCCCGCCGGTCAGCCCGGCAGAGCCGCGCGTGGGAGCAGTTCATTCAAAGTAAAAGCATCTGGTTCTTTCCCACTGCACATGGAAGCCCCCAAAACTGCTGGGTTTATGCTAACTAATGCCGACTCCTAGCTCTGTTAATTATGTGGCTCATTGATATGCATATCTCTCTGATTCCATTTACTCCCAGTTTTGCCCCCCCCAGCATCAGCCACTTCCTAACAGGAATGTGGAGGGTTGGTGATGCTGTCTCTCTGCTGCTGCTGCTCTGGCAGGGCCATGGGGACAGCAGAAATCCCCAAATCTGTTGTTTTCTGGACAAAAAGGTCATAGAATCATAGAATGGTTTGGTTTGGAAGGGACTTTGAGATTATCAAGTCCCTGCCCTGGGCAGGGACACCTCCCACCACACCAGGTTGCTCCAAGCCCCATCCAGCCTGGCCTTGAACCCCTCCAGGGATGGGGCAGCCACAGCTTCTCGGGGTAACCTCTTTCAGTGCCTCACCACCCTCACAGCAAAGAATTTCTTCCCCACATCTCAGCTCCTCCTAGGGCTCCCCTCCCTCATCCAGAGTCCCTTCCCACCTCTACTAGAGCCCCTTGAGGGACTGGAAGGGGCTCTAAGGTCTCCCCAGAGCCTTCTCCAGACTGAACCCCCCATCTCTCTCAGCCTGTCCTCCCAGCAGAGGGGCTCCAGCCCTCCCAGCATCTCCGTGGCCTCCTCTGGCCCCGCTCCACCAGCTCCCTGTCCTGATGGTGGTGGCCCCAGAGCTGGAGGCAGCACTGGGAGCAGAGGAGCAGAATCCCTGCCTTGCCCGGCTGGCCACCTTGCTGGGGATGCAGCCCAGGGTGCAGGGGCTTTCTGGGCTTCTAGGACACGTTGCTGGGGCGTGTGGAGCTTCTCACCGACCAACAACCCAAAGTCCTTCTCCTCAGGGCTCCTCCTCCATCCATTCTCCACCAAACCCAGACCTGTGCTTGGGGTCGCCGTGACCCACCTGCAGGTCCTTGCTCTTGCCCCTGTTGAACTTCACGAGTTCAAACCAGGCATTTCAGTCCCATTCTTTTACGTTTTTTGCAAACCCACCTGTGTCCATGGGCTGTGCTCTGTCCCCTCCCCGCCGGTGGGATGTGCAGAGCAGACCCAAGTCCTGGGTGGTGGCTCCACTGAGAGCAGGAGCTGCGCAGGGAAGAGGAACCCAGCAGCGTGCAGTGATTGAAGAGGAACAGAGGCACTCGAGTCACGACGAGAAGTGTTCTAGCCGTAATAGGCAGAAACGCAATTAATGACAGGGTTGAGATGCTTTTAGGCAGAATGCTAAAAGATTAGCATTCCCAGGATGTAGTCGTTCCTAGGATATAGGATTATATCTCTCCATAGATCGAGCAAAAATTATGTACTTAATGCACAGCACTGCTCTTTATGTGAAACGTGAGGAACTCAAAGTGGGCAGCTGTAGCTAGTCAGTCTGGACGCAGACACCCTTCTCTTCTCGCTGGTCCATCGCAGGTGGGGTACCTCCACGTGGACTGGGCACCCCTCTTTGCCCCAGGGCAGCAGCGGTGCTCCTGGAGGGGCTTTGGAAGCACCATCAGACCCATACAGTTCCTGGGGGTTCAGGGGGGGAGCTCCAAGCCAGGGAAACCAAAAGGGGTGAAAAGAGCCCTGGTTTGGCTCTGTCCCACACCTGCTTTCTGTTCAGGTTGCTATCTGGGGGTGCAGGGCTGCTGGAGCACATCTTTCCTAATTGGGAGTCTAATTAGTAGCTGTAGAGCCTGTGAAATGAACGTTGGTCACAATCCTACATCGTCACGTTTCTGGCTACCCTAATCCTCACCTGCCACCCGCTGGAGGTGTGTAAAGACAAAAACCACCTCCAGAGGCTGAAAAACTGATTGACTGTAATAACGTTCTGCCCCAAGCGTAGGGCGTGTAAGTGTTAAGTCCTGTTTGCCCAATTTAAACCCCAGTCTCTCCCTCTGAGAGCTTATCTCCTGTCCCGCAGCCAGGCAGGGAGGGCCGTGGGTGTCCGGCTGTAGTTTCTGCCGGCTGTAGCTCGCACAGGCAGACGCTGTTCCCCCCGCAGCCCCCGTGGTGCCTGTGGCCTCGTCAATCAGCCGCGATGGTAATTTCACTCGCCGGGCTACATCGGCTGCTTGCAAACAGCTTGCTGTGCCGCTGGGGATGGCTGTGAGAAGGAAAAAGAGGGGGAAAGGAGAAAAAACAAAAGCAAAGACACTTATTGCGTAGGGCATATGAGTTACAGAAATCTTCTTTTTGCTTTCTAGACTGATCAATGGCCAACAAGGAATTACTATTAAAAATTATAGCACGAGATCACTTCTTACTGTTACCAATGTGACAGAAGAGCACTTTGGCAACTACACGTGTGTCGCTGCCAACAAGCTAGGGACGACCAATGCCAGCCTGCCGCTCAACCGTAAGTAACGGGGACACGTGGC
The DNA here is from genome assembly GCA_013398155.1 of Pedionomus torquatus. Classification (NCBI taxonomy): domain Eukaryota; kingdom Metazoa; phylum Chordata; class Aves; order Charadriiformes; family Pedionomidae; genus Pedionomus; species Pedionomus torquatus. The sequence goes on along the minus strand of VZRU01021134.1, from coordinate 80,843 downwards.
GAATGCTCATGGTTGGTTGTTTCCACGTACATGGAGTCAAAAGCCGAAAAATCCCTATAATAGTTTGCTTCCTCCCCCCGGTTTCTTCACGAGGCATGTCAAGGACTGTTGTGTTCCTCAGGATTGCGAAATGATGCACCTGGTTGTTTTATCCCGTGCTGCAGAAGGGGTTTCTCTTCAGAAAGTGATGCCCCATTTCGGGGGTATCAATGAGTTATGAATCTACAAGGGGAAAGAAAACAAAAATAACCCACCACTAAAGCCAACCCGCCGCCGCGGGGTAGAGCCAGGGTTAGCGTGACACGGTCTGGCTGCTCAGAACAGCAGTAACAGGTCGCCAAAGCACCGCTATAAATAAAGTTAAAAAAGAAAAGAGGAGGCTATTGAGCTGAAGAGCCAGGGTGTGCCAGAGCCCTGCTGTCTGTCTGTCCGTCCTTGGCCTCTGGCAGGGAGCGGGTCACGGGCAGCTTGAGGTTGAATCTTTTGGATGAGACGGCGAGCGTTGGGCCGGGCAAAGCTCAGCACTGAGGTTCTCAGCGTGAGGGCTGCCTCAGACCGGCCTCCAGTGCCCTTCCTTCTTGGAAGATTCCTCTTTTCTGCGCCTGTAGTATTTTGCATCTCTTGAATATCCAAGAGCCGTCTGGTGCTGGCACCCGAAGGCGTTCCTAGTTGAGCTTCAATGCTAATCTGTTTTAATAGCCATAAGAGCAAAAGGCAAAGCTTAGAATATACACTACGCGCTTTCCTCTGCATAAGGAGGGTCCTTTTTTAGTTGAAATGTAGATTTTCAGCTGTTTAAGTCCTAGGGTTATTGCCTTCTAGCCATGAAACTTCCTTCTGAATATACTTTCTGTAGGACACGATATTCTAAATTACTGCAGAACAGACAGAAGGAGCAGAAAATAGCATGGAAGCCTGTGCTGCTGTGTCTTTTAATATCTGAGAAATCATTAGCAAAGTGGAAACAGCATTACGCTGATTTTTAAACAGAAAATGCAAGAAGGGAAAACAAAGGAATGTTATTCCAGAAGCAGGATAGCATTCGGTGTGCTTGCAGTTCAGAGAAGGTAAAATGCAGGTTTGGGTTAATCTCGAGCCAAGGGGAGCTGATTCTGCCTCTTGGCTGCTGCCAGGGTTTTATCAGCTTTGAACCTTTGAGGCACCGTGTAGCCCCCATGGAGAAGCCCTTGGAGATGCAGAGGTGGGAAACGTCAGAGGAGTACTAAGTATGTTCCTACAAATCATAAAAATAGATGTTCTCCATCATGAAAGAGAGGGGACGTGTGAAGCAGAACAGTCTGAGAGAAAATACTGGGATCCGGGTCTGATCCTGACCTCACGGATGGAGATGTGGGGGTGGTGTCAGCTCAGAGGCTTGGCTGAGGGGCCACGAGGAAATGGCGTGGTTTATACTATGATTTTATTTTTATTTTTTTGAATCTAGTCAAAACAAGGAGAGGTTTCCAAAAGGTGGTGACCTGGATTTGGGTTGGGAATGGAGGTCATTTGGTGGAGGTTTTTTCACCTGCTCATAGTTTGGAACAATGTTATCTGGAAGGAGTATCACTTTAAAAAATTAAATTAGTTGGTTCCCTGGGTTGGTTTTTTTTTTTTTTTTGTCAAGTATGGACTCCTTGATCCTTCAGAGAGAATTTTCTCTCATGAAATGCTACTTACATTTTATTTTTTGGCAGCGGTAGCTGAACATATGTGCTGGTTCAGGTACGTGTGGGGGAAGTGTCAGCAGGCAGTGGTCGGTTGCAACATTTGATTAGCCCAATATAGGGCTGAGTATAATTTGATCATCGTGTTACTTGACAAACGTTAAAAATTAGGCATTGACATCTTATTTCAGTGTGTATTTTGAGCTGTTAATTGCACGGGTGGAATACAGCCCGGGATGCAGCCTGGCTGGAGTAGCATCATTAGCGCGGCTGCTGGTAATGATCTCCAGTTCAGGACCCCACCACGCTCTCCTGGGAAACCACAGTGGGGACCAGAGACACGGGGGGAGGTACCAAAGGTGCAGCTACAGTGGGAGGGCTTCAATTCCTGTCCATCTCCACTGTCAGGTATTGGAACCTCACCCAATATCGCAAAGTAATCACTAATTGGCTGTTTCTGTCTGCTGTTGGGATCTTGCCTTGGGGGTTTGTTTGTTTGTTGGGGTTTTTTTTTAAGAAAAACGTGTAAGGCAGAGTTAGAAAATCTGTATTTTCTTTCTTTGCACATCCCTGTATAATATATAAATGACACCGTAGCTGTGCACAGCCGGGAGCTTCGGGGACAGAGCTAAGCTTATTCACCGTTATTGGTGTCTGCAGCCTGGGCAGATACGAAACTTGAGGACACCAGAAAAAGCATTATTTCCTCTAAGACCAAGAGGGCGCTGGCTTTCTGTAATAATCTGGCAACCCTGAGCTAATAGAAAGTCATAAAGGGATGTCAGGACAAAGTAAAAGCTGAGTTCTGTGTGGCTGCAACGTGGACTGTAGATGAATGGAGCTGTACCTGATGGTGCCTGTGGGGCCGGTGGGGTAGAAGGAGAAGCTCTCTGGGGTATGGCTGCTCTGCCCTGGCCAGTGGACAACCCTGCTGCTGCTGTGAGCCCAGCAGAAGGTCACCCATGGCCACTTCTGTCCTGGGGACAGATAGCCAGGTCAGTTTGCAGGAGAACCTCACATCTGGGGAGTTATGAACAGCCCAGAACCCATAATAAAATTTATCATATCCCTAAGTGAAGACTTGTTGGCCATGCCTAAGATTTAGCTATTAATAATAAATCCAGCAGCTGTAAAATAGAAAGACCGAGCCTTGTGGGAAAAATACAGAGAAGCAGTGGTTCCAATAAATTAATAATGAATGGCAATTTGCTAATTATTCATGGCTAAGTCCTTGGTATCATCCAAATGTGTTGTTGTATGTAGGTATGAAGCACCCACAGGAGGAGTGCTGGTTGGACAGTCCCATCCTGCCATCTACGGGCCTAGATGATCAGATGTTTAGTATTGTCTACGCTGCCTTTTCCCAGGATTTCTGGTATTTAAGAAGAATGTAGCCCTTTCCGTAAATACAGCATGGATTTGCTGATTCATTAAACCCAGGAGATGAAGTGTGTGCCCAGGGTGAGAGGTTCCATCTCCAGGGGTGAAGAGCCAACAGGGAATAGAATACCCCTTTTTTAATTAGTGCAATATAGTGCTTTTTTAATTAGTGCAATCTAAAAAAGGCATTTTCCTACAACCAAACTTGCAAGGTCATTGCAAGGGGAGGGAGTTACCATTATCCATTGGTAGTGAGGTCAGTTTATTCCATTTTTCTTAAGCAGCCAAAACTGCCCTGGTCTCTATTGCTGCTAAAGCAGCACCAGCCTTACCAAGATGTCTCCTGGCCAGAGCCACGCTTGGTAGAACATCTTATCAAAGCTGAGTCCTGGCAAAAGGTTTTTCCTGCCTTTCATGGATGAGGATGAAGGTGGAGCTAATGCTTGGCCCCTTCTCCCTGCAGCAGGACGTAGGGTGAGATGTTGCCACCACAATCCCTTGGCAAGATGCTAATCCTGGTCCAGGGCCAGGGCTCAGTTCTGCCCCGTGGCACCGGAGATCTGGGCTCTGAGAGCCAGGCCGTGGGGTGCATCGTTTGGTGTCCTGTCCACAGCTCTGCAAGCCTCTCCTCACCTCCTCTCTCCGCTGCCTGTGCACTGGTTAAATTAGGGCAGGAAACCGAGCAGTTGTCGCTCCGCGCGTACGTTTACTCTATACATTTATAGAAGCTCCAACTCTGCTTCGGAGGCTGCTTGCAGAGGCATTCAATTCACTGCTACGTGTGCGATCGCAGTGTCGCCTGAAGATCCGTCACCCACAAAAGTCTGGATTCATGTAAGCCCCCACCTCACAGAAGATGAGAACAGTCATTGCTTCTCCAGGAGATACGTGTGTGTTTTCCCTCGAGTAAAGGAATTGTTTTCATTTTCAGACAAGCACCTCCTAAAGGTTCCCTAGGAATTTTAGGAATGCTATGAATGACGTGTCTGGTGGGTGGCACCTTTCTCAAGAAAACTTGTGACGCAGACAGAGGGGGCATCCACCTCTGTTCTTAAGAGCTGCCAAAGGAATCACGTCCTGTGAATGTCTGGTTAGACCATCTGCAGGTGATGCTGATGCTCAGGTTTAAACAGAAATCTTAGATTTCTTAGTAATTATTCAACGCCCTAATAATGGCAAGGAGCTGCAGAAAAAGTCAGTGGGTGACACTCGTAAGGAGAAGCCCTAGCAAGGTGTGCAAGAGGTACGGTGGTGTGTTCTGGGCTAATTTAATTGCTGCAGCTGAACACAAACACTTTATTGAATAAGCATCCAACTGTGAACTCATGGTTTGTGCAACACGCTCATAATCTTGTCTCAGACATTCCTACAAGCCAGGAGGGGCCAGACCTTGCCCTCAATTTATGTGTGTTGATCGCATTGTGTCCTGGTTCCTACGTAAGGATTCCTAATTAAACTGCTGTATTAATAGTTTTAATACATTGTGTTTCGTGTATGAAATGAAAAACAAACAAAAAAGTAGTATTCTTCAAAAAATTTAAATTAACTCCTTGTAAATCTCACATAATGTGTAATGACATCGTGTTTCTCTGTGGCACCGTGTGCTTGGTGTAGTATTGGCTACGTCTCCTGGAACATCTGGGGTATCAATGGTATCTGCGGGCTGGTGGAATGGCCAGTGACACATCTTCTGAATCAGGGGACGGGACCATTTTCCATGGTCATTTCCTGCTGTGCCAAGTCATGAAAATCAAAGTAAAAACAGGATTTAAGAGGTCATAAGAGATGACCTCAGTCATCTGACCGAGGGCAGGCTCACGATGCCACCAGTCGTTGCTCCTGGAAGCTCTTGACCTGCTCCCTCCATCCTCGGTGACCCATCGAGGTCAGGCTGTAGCCGTGCTTCTTTCTTGCATCAGCAGCTCATCCTTCTTGCCTAAACCAGACCTTTTCTTCCTGCAGCTGAAGCCTGTTCCCACCTGTCGTAGTCACGGTGGGAAGGCGAAGGAGCAGGGTTTCTGAGCGGGAAGAAAAGGTCTGGGCAGAAGGAGGCAAGGGCAGTGCCAGGGCAAAATAATTGGCTACGAGTCCCTAGAAGCCTCTGCTGAAAAAAAGACAGGGAATGCTGCAAAAATGGTGTCTTTGTGGACCGATAAACACACGTGTTGGCACCGCCATCGTCAATAATCGTGGGGACGGGGTGGCCAAGAAGGGTTGCTGCTGGGACAGGGACCCTTCTGCCTTTGCGACGAGGAGTTGGTGTTGGCTGGGCTGCAGTGCTGTTCCGGGAGTGACTCTTCCAAAAACCAAAAGGTTTCCACGTGCACTTATGCCTGCTCTAGCAAGATGTATTTTCCTTTTTTTAAATTATTTTTATTTTTTTTAAATTTTTTTTTAATTCTCCTGGGTTTTCTCGTGGCTTGCTTATTGTCTTTTTGAATTCTCCTGATGCAGAGGAGGTTTGGGCTGCGGCGCTGGCCGTGATCCCTCTCCCTGGCGCTGCCCTCCTGTAGCTCCCGCGGGAGCCGGGGCCCGGTGGGACGAGACTGCTGGGATGGTCTTCTGCTCGCATTGTTTGGTGTCATCGTTGAGCTCAGCACTTTCATTTTATTGACCGAGGAATCGTATTTTAGGGTATTTGGGATGTGCGACAGGCTTTGCCTCGCCTACCAAATTTGACATTTCTAGGAAGAAATTTACTCTCCAGGGAAATTCCCTTTGTGTCCACAGTTTCTGCTGTTGTCCAGTTACCTTAGAAATATTTTACTATTTTGTCCCTTCAATACCAGCCTGCAAAGGAAAAGCAGACTTAAATTTGCCTAGTTCTGCATGATGTCTCAGCCGGGAGGGCTGGTCTGCACCAAAAAAAAAAATAATAACCCCACCAAAAAGTAATATAGTTACACATAAAAATTTTAATGAAAATTCCTGAACTCATTAAGAGCCTACTCAACGGCTGCTGCAGTCAGCCAAGAGACGTTTATTGAGTTGCTGAGATGTGGTGTAGGGGAGAACTTCTAGAGTCGGGCTGATGGTTGGACTCCATGATCCCAAGGGTCTTTTCCAACCTGGTTCTATGATTTAATAAGCTGTGGATCAAGCCCAAAGTCTCCCCTAGAGAGACTCCCGTAGACATCACTGTGCAGAGAACCGGTGACATTTCTCTGGAGGTGTCCAGTCCTGTCCCCGAGTGTGCATCCATTGATGGGGTCTGTCTATCCAGCTCCTGCTGAGTGTGCGGGGCAGGTCTCTTCCCCCACGTCCCAGGTGGTGGACAGCGAGCAGATTTGAAACCCTTTCAGGGAACTTCCAAGTTATTTGGTAAAGGGGTTGTCAAACATCTGAGCCGTGATGTCTTCTTATGGCTTCTGACCTGCTGCAAGGGACATCCAGGTGGACACCTGTAGGGTTTCATGATAGACTCTTTATAAAGCCAAAGCAAATCCTTGTGTGATTCATTGTCCCACGTGGAAGCCCATGATGTCTGTGGTGCAGCTCTTCTGTTACAGACTGAAGGTTGTTTTGCTCTTTTTGTTTGTTGTTTGTTTGGGGTTTTTTTGTTTGTTTTTTTTTTCCTTCTGCATGAGCTCGGTCTTCACTGATGGGTCTTCTGGTCCGAGTCCTCAGTTTTGTGTACCATGTCCAAGTTGGCCTAATAGGACTGGTTGCTACAGGGGAGGCGATCCATCACAGAAAGGACCTGTCCTGAGGATGTGGACTGGGATGGACACCCAGCTCCTACTGAGCATGTTGAAATCCAGGGAATTAGAGCAGCAGGGTTAGAAATCTGGGAGATGATTCCTCAGGGACCTTTCTCAAAGACCAAGGTGTATTTTGGGTGATCATGTTCCCAAGGGAAAACAACCCTCTGAAAACTTCTAATCGTCCCCAGTGGGACTCGCAGGCAAGGGAAGAACCTTTCTTCTCTGCCTGCCCTTGCAGGGGGTGAGGTGGAGATGAACAGTGTGGCTGAACAACACAACTAAAGCGGGGAGTTGTCTTTCCACCACTGGGGGACTAATTCCGTGAGATATTGCTGAGACAAGGAGCCCAGCAGAGTTAAAAGCTCAGCGCCTTGAATGCAGGTATTCATACTGAATAAGATAATTGGCCAAATCCTCCGTTTATGTAAGTCCTAGTAATTCTGTTACCTCTTGGGCTTCAGACCTTTCCATATGGGGGTCAGCTGCTGCTCCAGGTAACAATTACGGAGAGTTAAGGAGAAATTTCCCCGAAATCTGTTCTCCAGCTTGAGCTTTATTCTGAATGATATGACAATAAGGGGCAGAGATGGGACGAGGTAGAAATAACGCCTCTGAGCAAGGCCAAGAACGTGTTTCTCCTTGACATTTAGAAGAAATTTTAAAGGCTTGAGAGTGTATCTGTGTTTGAGGAGAATAAAATAAAATAAAATAAAACCACAACAACAACAAAACAGAATGATTTTTGCTGCGGATCCTTACAGAAGTTGCCTCTGTGTTATGCTTTGTTGCTTTTGTGTTATATTCTCAAATTGTGCAATTAGAACCATAGCTAACGATGTTTAGGCACAGACTCATCCTGAACTGGATAAATCAGAGCGGTTGAAGCATGTCTAGAAGCATGTCTAAATGTTCGTGTTAGGTATCAGTTAATTATGATGATTAAAACACTCAAGGTCATCTGTGGAACTTATTTACAGCATCCTGCTGAAGGGGGCGGCCGGCAGGGCCCTCAGCAGGGCGAGGAGCTCCGCGGGTCAGAGCTGCTCCTGACCTTGTGTTCCTTTTCCAGAGGGCAGAAAACCTGAAAGTTAAATTAACTTCTTAGAAAAACTAGAATTTCTGCCATGTAGACCTATATACATTTATAGGTATTTTGTTTACGTATATAGGTATATTTAGTATATATAATATATATATAGTTATATATATAACTATACCTATATTAGGTATAGTTATATTTTATAGGTATATAGTTGTATTTTACAACTCGGTCTGGAACACAGGCTTCAGCCTTGGCCTCCCAAATTCTGCAGCGTGGAGGGGGAGGTTCATAAAGGGGTGAGAAGAAGAAAAGGATGAGAATATTCCCGTGCGGAGAGGTTAAAGCTGATTACTGCCTGTCTCCTAAAGGAAAAGAGGCTTATTGAAATATTGGCTGGTCTGGAGAAGGTGTATTAGACACTTTTCTCATAGTACAAGCCCAGGAGATCGTTCGCTTACACTAATCAGTGGCAAATTTTAAACTTAAGGCAAAGGGCTTCTTCATTAAGATATTATTAAGTGCAGAACTGATTTTCATAACAAGTTGTTGAGACCGAAGCTCGTGGGGCTTTAGAAAGGACTTAGCCATTGATCAGGGATATCAAGAATTTTCAGAAAAATCATAGATTTGAAACCCAAGTCTTCGGTATTTAAGCGAACGCTCCGACAGGCTGGAAAATGCCACGACTGAGATAATTGACCAAATAAATTGTAGGTTCTTTAATAGAAGCAGTTGCTTGAAACCCAACTACGCCAGGATGCCTTTGTGAGGCTTGGTTATTGTTATCTTTAAATCCACCTAGGAGTTCGTGTGTTGAGATTCTGACTGGATTTTAAATGATAAGTTGAGTATAAAAATTTACTCTTCTCAGGGCTTTTCCGAACCTCAGGCAAAAACCGTTGGCGTCAGATGCTCAGCCTTTGCTTGCAATATTAGAATTAGATACTTAGGGGGAAAGACTGATGATGAATTTTTCAGAAAGGTACTTTTTTTTTTTCCAAAGGTGTTGTCACAAGTGACAGAGCTGATTCCTTGGCTGTTATATGTTTGCTCGGGAGCACTGGCAGCAGCAGTCTGAATTTCGCTGTGCAGGGAGGTGCTGTTATTATAGATTGTCTCTTATACATCGGTCTGCAAAAAGATACTTGCAGTTTTAACTAGGTGATATTTGGACTTCATGAACTTTACTCCAAGACGCAAATCTGCAAACTTGATCGTTTAAATTCTATTTACTCTGTTAAAATACTTTTCTGAGTGGAAGAAGGAAACCTTTCTTTCCAAATTACTGGGGATGTGGGGGAGAAAGAAACAAATCTTAGGAAGTAACCACACCACGAAGCAAGGGGCAGCACAGCAGAGCCCGGAGGTGCAGCTTGTATTTATTTGGCCAGTAAAAGGGATATCTGGTCCCCGTCCCTTTCCCTGGCTAACGCCACGTCTGAGCTTTCCACGCTGCAGCAAATGCCTGAGAAAATCCCTGTCAGGCTGGAGGAATGAGCTTTGGAGTAAGGATCCAACAACCTCTTATCTATATCTATAGAGGCTTTAATGTTTGTAAAGCAAGATTTGGCAGCTAAAGGTAGTTCTGTGCAGTTCTTTTATCTTCCTCGCCTTTCTTCTTAACCTGGAGTTGAGTTTAAAAGGGAATAGATTCCTGCTATTCCCAGAGGAGCGTATTGTATAAGGTGCGTCTGGTTTAAAACCGTACTTTTAATTAACGACTCCGTGGTTGACGTTTTGAAACCAAAAAAAAAGGCACTTTTTGCAAAATAGCAAAATGCTTTCCCTGAATGCAGATTTCTGAATTAAGGTGTTAAAACCAGCCCCGCAGGGCTCAGCGTCATCCTGCCTGGATCCCAGCACGTCACCCGTCCCACACGTGGTTTCTCCTCCTGAAGAAAACACTGTAAATACGGCTCGGCAGCTCGCTGTGCAACCCGAGCAGGTCATCCTGTCCACGGCACATGAGCGACAAGAGGTAGTTGAGCTCGTTGTGCTCCTTGGCAATAGCTGTGATCAAAAACACCTCCAGAATTTGCCTTACTTCAATTAAAATTCCCAGGCCAGGGGCTGAAGCCGTTGCTCCGCAATTTGTTATGATTCTTTCTTTCTTTCTTTCTTTCTTTCTTTCTTTCTTTCTTCATAACTTAACTTACTTCAATTAAAATTCCTAGGTAAGGGTCTGAAGCCGTTGCTTCCTAATTTGTTTTGTTTCTTTCTTTCTTTCTTTCTTTCTTTCTTTCTTTCTTTCTTTCTTTCTTTCTTTCTTTCTTTCTTTCTTTCTTTCTTTCTCTCTTTCTCTCTTTCTCTCTTTCTCTCTTTCTCTCTTTCTCTCTTTCTCTCTTTCTCTCTTTCTCTCTCTCTTTCTCTCTCTCTCCCTTCCTTCCTTCCTTCCTTCCTTCCTTCCTTCCTTCCTTCCTTCCGTCCGTCCGTCCGTCCGTCCGTCCGTCCTTGGAAGTAGCCAGTTTGTCCCCCGTTATTAAGGCAGTGAAGGATGGCGTAGGGAGGGCTGGGAGCGGAGCAGGGACCAGCCCAGGGTTATCTCAGCCTGGTTTAGGAGGATTTGGTATCCAGGAGAGCGGAGAAGGTATTTCTGCTTCCAGAAATGCTGCGTTCAGTTCTTGCACGCTAAGATTGTGCTCATAATATACCAACAGCAGTTTGTTGGCGCAACAGGAGTCTGAGCTGTAGCGTGACATGGGCCTTAACGATTTTTGGCTGGTTCAGCATCAGCAGCGAAGGCAGCCGTGTGTGACCTCCCTTCGGGTGTAATCCTGAGGCGGGATCCCCGCAGCTAAATAATAGGTGATCTCATATTTTAAATGTGGGCCTGGATCATAACCTGGACCTGGACCATAACCTGGACCATCCATAACCTGGACCAGGAAGCTGTCGGGTCCAACAGAGCCGTCACAGTCTGATGGATCCACGTCCCTGGCGGGAGGTGAAATTAATGTTCACCCTTGTATTCCTCTTTTTTTTTCTTCTTTTTCTTTGACTTGTAGCATTATGTGGCTTTTTATTTCTCTTGGAAAGTTCCAAGGCAGATCTTATAATTTGCTACTTAAACTCCGGATGGAGACGTGCAGCCGTATCTCCGGCTTAATTAAGTCCCCTTTTACAGAAATTGTAGACGTTTTATGAATTTCATCATGACATTGGCACATCTCACCATGTAATTTATAGAGATTTGTAATGATTCATTTGATAGGCATTGTCTGTGGATTTCAGTTCATCAGGGATCAGCAGAACTATAATTATCCAGTAATTATTAAATAACTTATTCACAAATTGCTGTGCCAGTGAAAGCAAATATCAGAGCGGTTGAACAGCATCTAGTTGTGGGTATGGGATACATACGTACGAGGGCTGCGGAGATGGGGGTGTTCCCTGGAAACACAGCAGTGATGCCTAGACCGGGCAAGAATGTCATCAAAAATGAAAATGAGATGGGAAGAGTTGCCTGTACCTGTATTTTCAGAGCTGGAAGCTGCAGGATAAGACTTTCACCTGGGAAAACGTAGTGGAGGGTAACTGGGAGGTGGTGTGGGCAGGAACCAGCTCCTCCTGGTCAGAAGGAGCATCTCCAAGGGGGGTGATGGACCCCGACTGCACGGGATATCAACCACAAACCTTAGTCACTTGGTTGGGTACTGGGAAATTAGTACAAACCCTTCCCTGTCAGCTCCCCGTGTCCAAACAGCTGCTCTGTTGTGACTTGGGCAGGTTCCCCTGTTTTGTGATAACTGGGATGAGGAGTTGCTTGGCCTCCTGTGGCTGTCGGGACTTCTCCTCAGCCCCCTGGATCGTTCCTCAAGTCCCTGAGAGGAGAACGGGCAGAAACGTGGCTGTTGTTTACCAGGAGCTGCATCCTCCCAGGTGACTCCTGCCTGACCCCAGGTTAATGATGATTCGGATGATGCTCTGCTGCAGTGGAAGGAGCTGTTCCCGCTGGCCGAAGCGCAGATGCAGGGTGTGATTTCAGCAGGTTTATGGCTGAGCAGTACCTCTGAAATGCCCTGCGGCTGGCATTTCTGCACGTGCAGAGCTTTATATAAAAAAACAGTTTCATCGTGTAATTTAAAGTGGCAAGATATCCCATGGAAAAAACGCCGGGGGGGGGGAGGAAATAGAATTACTCTCCTTGTTCAGAAGCTGAATTGTTTCCAGCCCACGGATCTTTCCTGCAGCCCAGATCCAACTTGCCTGGGTCGGAGCACATTGCCCAAAGGTCTTCAGTACTGAGGTCAGCTGTCTCTCCCGTGCATTGCCTGTAACGGCCGTGGTGTGGAAAAACAAGCCTGCCCCTTGAACATTGGGGTAGAGCGGGCTCAGGCAGCAAGCAGGAGCATCTTGGTGTGTCACTTGGTCTTCCCAAGAGGAGCCGGAGCACGGCTTGGGCAGGGGCTCCAGCCTTGAGCAGGAGGAACTCGCTGGCAGAGCCTTCAAGGGGGCTGGGCGGGAGGGGAGGCATCTCCCAGACCTTCCTGCATCCAGGCTATTCTGATGGGAGCTGTGCACATTCGGAAGTGGAAGAAAATTAACAAACCTGCCTGTTACCATGGGCAGGAGCGTTTCTTTAAAAGGGTCAGTACTCGCAGGGACGCGGCTGTTCGCGCCGGAGGGAGGCAGTGCCACGGCGTGTGCTGCATCTCTAATGTATATTTTTCCTTATTTACTCCTAGAAATGTAGCGACAGTTGTGCAGATTTAAAGAATGACCTCTGAGAACAAGAATATAATTATTGGGAGTCAGAGCAATGCTAATCATATGTTTCTGAACAGCAGAAATGCTAGCAGATTTCTGGATCTCCATTATTCATGAGCTTCCTATTTATACACATGAATGAAGGACCAAGCTGAAGGGATGCAGGCTACTCTGTCACTTTTTCTTCATTTCGTTTTGGTCTCAACAGCTGTAAAAATCATTCGAGCAGCAGTTTTCTCTGGGAAAACTCCGAAATAGGAAGCAAGGACTAATGAGCAAATATTGTTTACCCCTTGTAACGCTAGGACTTGGAGAAGTAAATAAAAACATTGTGTCGCGTGTAACTTTTGCAATGTAGGTGTAATTAAAATGTTGAAAGGAGACAGAAATTCCATCGGTTCCTCTGTTTGCTCAGCCCTGGTCGTGTCACCTGAAGCATCGCCCACCCACTGGTGAAAGGGGCAGAGTCATTAGCGGCCTCGTTGCATCTTTGACACCAGCAGGAGGTGGCCAGCAGTGTCCGTCTGTCCATCCCCGTCCCGTCCCCCAACAATTCGGTTGTCTCTTTCCCGTTTCTTTGCCCGTTCTGCAATGCTGTTCTGAAGACTTGGGTTTTGAAGAGCAACAGGCTGGGAAGGGCTGATGGAGCATTTAGAGATGGCTTTCAGGAAAGCCCTAACCTGTTCTTTCTTCCCCGAATCCTTCCATTCCTTTTCCTGCATCCGTTTAAATTTAAAATCATGCAATTTATTTTAAGGCTTTTTTTATTTTTCTTCCGAGAAGGTCCATGGCTGGTTGCTACGCGCCGATGGGTGGTGTGCTCTGCTCTGCCACGGAGAGGGGCTTGGGCAGATGCTTACAGCTGTGGATTGATGGGGAAACCACAACACAGCAGCTGCAGAGGGGTGGCGGGGCAGGGACAGGGTAGATTACAGCAGGAAGCTTTCACAAAACGCCCCTTAATTGATCGTGATTAAACCAGCTTTTTTCCTTGCTGGCAGACAGTCTGCCCCGGCTCTGGCTGCGGCCGCTCCTTCAGAAATCGAGATGCCTCGGCTGCTCAGAGGAAGGGGATGTCGCAGATCCCATCCTCGGCAGCGCTGTTCTGATGTACGTTACCGGGAGAGATC